>JAULJZ010157948.1:0-27762 GCA_032270985.1 Heliamphora pulchella | reverse complement strand
CCATATAAGATCGCACCTTCTAATGAATCAAAACAACGAATATTAAATATACGCAAATCAATAATTATTTCAGGATTTAAGAGGATAAGCACTATTCATAATAGCATTGGGGTGTGAATTAATTTATATAGTCAGTATAAAATTAATTTCTCCAAATGTCCCGTTTAATACACACAAAGTGTACTAGTACAGAAAGTTAGAACAATAGATGATGCTATTATCTGTTCCCCATAACCAAGACAGGTCTACTAAAACTCTGTACTATAGTCATACCGATGGTATGTCTATTTCCATCTAAACTGTGTTATATTTTGCAAGAACCTAAAATCTGATCTTCTGTGTGCAAATCGTACTCTACCCACCAGATTAAATACTATACAGAATATCGAATATCCATACATAACATTAAAAATGATACACATACATTGCTCATTTAGATTCTCATAAAATAAAAAATTAATTTTATTAAAATAAAACTAAATACTAAAAACATGATTTTCAGTATACCAACCCTAACACAAGGCACGACTCGTGACATAGCACGGCTCATGACGTTATGGACCCTTTTTCATCTCCATATCACAATATACAACCCTCCCCATGTAAAAACCCCAAGTTTGTTTTGAAGAATAAAGTTCGTTCGTTGTTCATCGTTCGATTCCCTATACATGTACTAGGTCTACTACTCATGCTGTCATGACCCATTTTCATATATGGCGTCTGTGACCAAAGGCCTCTACCTTTCCTCACTAAAGGCCTCAACCTTTCTTTATCTTCCATTCTTTATTTTGAATTTTGCCAACTGAATTGTTTTTCCTTTTTAAATAACCTTATTCAAGTCATTCCAATTTTGAAACAAAAATAACTTATTCATTGAAAAGAAATCGTTTCCAATAAACATTCCCAATAAGTCATTTGAAAATCCCTAGAGCTTCTAATAGTGATATTAGCATCCAACCTTACTAAAACATGTTAAATCTAGAAACTGAGATGCAAATTATAGAAATTGAAATGACATTAAGAATAACTTAAAACTTTCTTTTTCCCACTACCATTTCCTCCAGGCATTCAAGCGTCACTTGAAATTTTCAACTTCCATTAGCAAATCTAGTGCGAATTCACTGATATCTTAAATATTAATTATTATACAGTGTTAGAATAATATATATTTCAAACGGTTAGCCAGAATTTGGTAGAGAGCGACCTCATAATTAATACGGTGGACATGATCATTCCTTATAGCCACCTGGTCGTGGCTCCATCCTTATTACCTCACTTCATTGGTATTCTTAACGTCCCACAGCGGCCAGGACGCCGTTGTAGACACCCCAATTTGACTCTGCCAAATCTTAGGCTTATCTGGGTGAGTCCGAAGATGAAAACCAAGTGGAATGATGTCTCTGAATGATCGCCGAGAAGTGATTCAAAACCAGTGCTCAGTGAAATCGAACCACAAGATTACAATTTTTGAATCTTGAGGCCGCAACCTTTGACCCTCGCGACTTAGTTGTTCACTAGCCCAAGTTGTTGAGGCCGTAACCTTTGAACCTTACAACCGCCCCTTTGATTGTAGCGACCGCAACACGAATCTCTTGGAAACCCTAAAAAATGTCACGATTGCAAAATTCAACTGCACAATCGCAACCTTCAAAGGTGGTGACCGAAAGCTTTGTGAGCCCAGTCTGAGCCTTGAACGTGTCAACACTTCATTGGTTGGCACTTTCTATAAAATCGTGCCTTTGGTACTATTTTAAGAGGACAATTTAAGCACACCAATACTCTGCCACACTACCAACTTGCTGTTGGAGGCATACTGTCAAGATCATTGATTTGTATATAATTTTTTGAATAAGATAAAACTGGACGGGCTATCATCGAAACAGGCTCTAAATAAAGATTTTGTTTAGATGAATACATTGCGGTCGTTTCTTCAACTACGAACTTCGATTCTCCGACTTGAAGCTCTGAATAAACCTTCTACTGTATTCCCGATGTGATTTCCGAACGTAGTGTGAGCTACGATCCTTCGAGAACTTGTACCGACAGAACCCGTTCAATCTTAGTCTTGAAAGACAACAATTGAATTTGGTTTAGCCTACCTACATATTTATAGGCTACAGCAGGGACCTATGGAGTAATTATGACATAGACTCCTCGTGTGACTTAGATACCTTCTAGTAGTTTCTGTAATTATGAAAACCTTACAGCAGTTTCTACAATTTTCATAAAATACTAAATTACAATTCATACCACAAAAGAACTGTAACTGCACTTCTAGCCATAATCTTAAGACCAATTGCATTGAGCTCCTGTTATTAAATGCTTAACTAATCTCCCCACGTTAAGATTCTCAATATCCGCTAATTAAATTTAATTACTGACAATTTAATTTAATTACTGATAATTTAATTTAATCGGTATCTTTGAAATTCTTTAAGCCCTTCTACTTAACTTATTTGACAGTCGAATAATTAAATCCATTTGCAGGGTTTGTTCCGATCAAAACTTGTAAACTTCTTTAAGGGGGTATCGTTAATCCCAAACAATTGGGACCTAAATTCTGTCAATAATTAATATTTATCATATAATTAATACCGCTATTCAACTTACTAGGACTATTGTTTCATAAAAGATCGCACCCTCTAATGAATCAAAATAACGAATATTAAATATACGCAAATAATAATTATTTTGAAATTAAGAGCAAAAGCACTCATAATAATCTTGGGGTGTGAGTTAATTTATATAGTCAGTATAAAATTAATTTCCCCAATGTGGTCTTGTTCAATATACACAAAGTGTAATAGCACAGAGAGTCAGAATAATATACGACGCTATTATCTGTTTTTCATAACCATGACAGGCCTATTAAAACTTTGTGCTATAGTCGTGCCGATGGTTTGTCCAATTCCATTTAAACTGTGAACAAAACTTATATTCTGCAAGAACCAATAATCTGATTTTTTGTATGTAAGCCATACTCTACACACCAAATTTAAATATTGTACAAAATTAAAAAAAATCATGTATAACATTAAAGAAATGATATTGCATTCATTGCTCATTAAGATTCTCATAAAATGAAAAAATAATTTTATTAAAATAAAATTTTATACTAAAATCAAATAAAATTCATGGTTTTTAGTATACAACCTTGAAAATCTTCCACTTGTTCTCAAAATCATGTTGCCATACTTTTGACTCCCATACCCTCTACATGACTATTAAAAGTTTTAGCTAGTAGGTTCTTTGTAAAAAGATATGCCAGATTATTCTCTGATGCAATCTTGGTCATAGCAATATCACCCTTCTGTACAAATTCTCGTATCAGGTGATACTTACTCTCAATGTGCTTTCCTTTCTTGTGGACTATTGTCATAATAAAGTGTAAAAGCTGACTAAACTGAATGCACCACATCTAGATCCAGCAGGAAGTTCTTGAGCCAAATGGCCTCCTTAGCTACTTCAAAAGCTGCCACGTACTCGACCTCCATGGTGGAATCAACAATGCAGGACTGCTTGATACTCCTCGAACTTATAGCTCCACTCCCATGGTAAACACATATCCTGAGGTAGACTTACGGGAATCTTTGTTTAACTAGAACATTGAGTCTGTGTACCCCAAAGGTACTAGATTATCTACCTGGTAAACCAACATATAATCCTCAGTCCTTTTTAGGTACTTGATTATATTTTTTACAGTAGTCCAATACTCTGACCCTGGGTTAGATTGATATCTACTAACCATGCCAATAGCAAAGCAAATGTCGAGTCTTGTACAAAGCATAGCATACATTAGGCTTTTTACTATCGAAGCATAAGGAACCAACTTTATCTTCTCTATCTAATCAGGTGTTTTATGAGTAATGTATGCAATATCATTTTTTTAATGTTATGCGTGAATATCATTTATTCTGTACAGTATTTAATCTGGTGTGCAGAGTACGGCTTACACACAGAAGACCAGATTTTAGGTTCTTGCAGAATATAAGTATTTGTTCACAGTTTAGATGAAAATAAATATACCATCGGTACGATTGTAACACAAAGTTTTAGTAGGCCTTCTTAGTTGCAGGGAATAGATAATAGCGTCGTCTATTGTTCTGACTCTATGTGCTAGTACACTTTGTGTGTATTCAACGAGACACATTTGGATAATTAATTTTATACTGACTATATAAATTAATTAACACCCCAAGGTTATTATGAGAGTACTTATACTCTTAATCTTGAAATAATTATTGATTTGTGTATATTTAATATTTATTGTTTAGATTCATTAGAGGGTGCAATCTTATATGGGTCAATATTCTCGGTGAGTTGGATAGCGATATTAATTATTGACGGAATCTATATCTCGATCTATTGGGATTGACAATACCCCATGAAGGAAGCTTATAAGTTTTGACCAGGCCAAACCTTACAGGTGGATTTGATTATTTGGCGGTCAGATAAGTTAACCGGAAAGACTTAAAGAATTTAAAGATGCCGATTAAATTAAATTATCAGTAATTAAATTTAATTGGCGGGTATCGAGAATCTTAACGTGGAGAGATGAGTTAAGCATTTAATAACAGGAGCTCAATGTAAGATGGTATTGAGATTATGACTTAGAGTGCACTTGCAGTTGTCACGACCCAACCCCGAGACAAATCATGTAGGAACGATATCCCTCAATAACTTTCCAAACATTAACATAATGCTACAATATGATGTTAAACAAAAGAGTTTTCCTTTCATTCATGTATCTAAAAGATTCAAATCACATAAACCAAGTTACAAAGTTTATTTCCAAAGCCACAGAAGAATAGGTGACCACATACATTCAACTTTAAGCGTTCATATTAATTACATTTATCCACTTGATTTTATGTACAAGCAAAATACAAAAACATAACACTAGATCTTTCCTCTAGCCTTTTCGAATCGCTCCCTTTGTCACGCCCCCGATCCTCGGAACCTAAAATAGTTTAGTATACATACGTGAGCTGAAACTCATAGGATAAAGACTAACTCGAGTGTAATGCATGATTTGTGAGGTGTGATGGGTATAACCAAAGTAAAAATGTAGGTTTCACCAATTCATTATTTGTTTACACATACACACCCACGCACGCTAACTTATCCAATTTATTTACTCATTTACCATCACATTAACTCTTATTTCATATTTCTCATTGATTAAATCCCTTTTTCAAAACATTCTGTTCTTTCCCATTATCCATTTTATTTTCTTAAACCCGATTTCTCACATATCGTACCATAGCTAATGAACCGGTGTCGGATGCAGTTATAGAAACCCCTCCATATTATTCCCAATAGGTTACGCAAAGCCATTGGGTAATAGATAGCTCTATAAGTCACCACAACACAACTCCACATTTCGGGGGCTAACCCGTGAGCATGTGGTCCCCATCTTATGCAAGATTTTGGATTTCCACTGCGGAGCCTCTAACCCAACTTAATTCACATCATTCCATACGGTTCATTATTCATCGATATTATCATTTTCAAAAACCCTGGGAGTCCAACCCCACATTTGGTTCCTCTTCCAATCACTTTCAAATATTCTCATTTTGATTCCCATTTCAAGTCTTCCATTTTATTTTTAAATCATATTCCATTTGAGTATTCAAATTTTCTTCCATGTCTCATGCATCGTACCTTCAATATATAATTTCTCACTATTCACATTTATTTATCAACTTCATAAGGTACCAACACAACATTAATTTAATTGTGATCATCTCATTTGAAGAAAAGGGAATGCACCCATCATATGCACATATAGATAAGTTTGACACCCATTTTCCCTTCCAAAAATTTGGAATTTTAAGTGATAATCATGCCAAACCACAACCCTCAAATCTTTATTTTACAAACCAAAACCTACCAAAGTTTATCTTAATTGACACGAGTCCAAACGAAATCAGATAACAAGTTCAAAATCTTTCAAAATGTGCCAAATTGAGGGTTTAATTAATGTAAAAGGGTAGTTTAAAAAACTAGGATCACGGTCCCATAGAGCCAAGTCTTTTAAACAAAACACCAAAAATTTTGAAAACAGCCTAGACCGATCGATCGCTTAGTCTCTTGCCTACACAAGAGAATGAGAGTATCAAAGGACTGCTCGATAGACTAATCGATTGGTCTATCGATCCGTCCTGCTCTAGGTCCTCTTTCAAGCCAAAAACTTATTTTTCAACACTTAAAAGAATTTTCATACCATTTAACATATTTTGGGCTAAGAAGAAAATCTTTTTGTACAATATTCTCTTAAAACCATGGTTCACTATTTCTCAAAAACCCCAATTTTTCTCAAAATTTGATGTTTCATCAAATGGCTCTACAATCTTTAAATTTAGCTAGAATTCCAACATTAGTTCATTTTGTATCAAATTACCTTCAATATAACAAAATCCAAATTCCCCAATTTTGTTTATTTTCCATGAAATCATTGCATCCTAAACACTTAACATAGGCCTAAACGCTTAACATATGATTCATACACAAATTTTTTACGAAAATTCAACCCAAACTCACGAAAGTAATCAACATAAATCGTAACAAATCACAAGAGGTAGTCTAGATCCTACCTCATAGATGTTCCACCATCAAGAATCAAGCCTTGTGTGAGCTCCAATTCGCCAAATTCGAACACGCGCAACTTCAAAGGAGCTTCTAATGCATATCCACGCTCTCCAATGGCTGCTCGCTCGAGGAAATGATAAGATTTCAACCCCCAACGAACATGGAAAGCTCCAAGGAGCTCCAAAACCTAAACCCTAGTCACCCCTCAACTTTAGAGAGAGAGAGGAGAGAAGAGAGAATGAGCAAACTAACCCAAAACCCGTAACTTATAGCCTCTACCTGACACAGACCGATAAATCGGTCTCAGAAACGCTCGATCGGTCTCTGCAACTACACTGTTGACCTGACTTTACACGAGCATATCTCCTTTATCCGAACTCCAAATATGGTCATTCTTGTGCTCAAACTAAAACTCTAGAAGTCTACTTTCCAATGGTTCAAACCTCATACCAGGATTCATTTTGTACAAAATGTTATGACCAAATTAGTGAAGGTATGCCACTTTTCTTCACACAATTTTCATATATTTTTGTTCGGACATCCCTTAGAACCTCATATATTTCCTCTAACATTTCTTTCATGTGTATCCAAGCTGAGAACATCACCAAGCTCAAGTTTTAATTCATACTCCCACCTACACTTAATCATTTTAAAATAAAATGGGCCAGGGTCTCACAACTCTCCCCCTTAAAGGAATTTCATCCTTGAAATTCAACACTGAATCTCAAGGCAAGCACCACCCCATTTAACCATTAACAATATCTGATACAAGCCCAACCATAGAATCCCCAAGACTGTCACCACACGACATAAACACATCTTCGAAGAATAGAGCGCCATAAAGACTGCCAGTGCGCGCAAAGTCCCCACTGAAGTTACTGTCACCCATGCAACATCAAATTAAGATCCAACTCACACTGCCAGAACCTCGATACATAATTCTCATCGAACACAATCCACCCTAGCGATTAAATGCATAACACGAGGTTGGTCCACCATGAAACTGGGCCCCAAACACTCTCTACTCCAGGACATAGAGACTACCACCCCCGTTCTCACTGCCACATGCTGGCTCAATCACGCCTCGCAATGTACACCCCAGATTATCTCTTTGAGTCCAAATACATGAAGTCACAGGTTTCACACACAAACCTTACTCATGTTTTGATGGTCGACTGATGACCACCCACTTTGATACCACATCGTTATCCTTCTTATGCTAACAACGCTATCACTGCAGCTGACTAGATGCTCATCCATGAGCAACAGCATAAACACCCACTTCTAGAAAAAAGCTCACTTAATTTACCAGGAATATACAAGAACACACTTTATCTAAACCTTTGTTCTCTATTCAATCTTCCATCATGAACCACAATTCTCAACCTAGAGAAACTTTAGGTGTCACACCATTGTCCGAGACAAGATTTCGCACGACCAAAAACCAACCTGGCATCACAGCTGCAAAATCAACACAGTTACTTCACCCGAACGAGTCACTTAGACCAGATACGCCATGCAGATATAACATCTCACAGGTTTCCACTAACCCACTCAAACCCAATCATATCTCCTATGTAATAGCACATCGCTACACAACTCTACATCTCACTATTAAATCACTGATTCTACATTTACAGATCAACCTCAAATCAAACATGATCACTGTTATCCGATGCCAACCCCAAATCTATAACACATTTATCGATTCCTTAAACCAAAAATAGCATATTACTCAAGCCTAAGACTTATTTGTCAAGTAACCAACCAAAACTTGCCTCTTACACTTAGCAACTTCTTCTTATATAGAACTCATCACGGCTCTTCCATTCCAAACCAAACCATCATGTCAGTCTCGATAGGTCATACTAACCAAAGCTTCTTAAAACCCATCAACACTTGGCCCCCAAAGAACTCTGTAAATCTCACCTTGAGGTCGCATCGGTTATAGTCACACAGCTACTATCAATCCAATCACGATACCTAGATCATCCGCTACACTAAACTCTCAACTCTCAGGCCTTATTCGCACACACACAAATGTCATCAATCCTCATACCTCACTCAACACATTCCATTGTGCCAAGACCTCGCCTAATAAGGTTGCGCTTCACTAACCTAACTCCCATTAGGCAAATCACAGCCATATCACAACCTCAGGCTCATTGTCCAAGCAACTCACATAGAAAGCGCACGACACTAAATAAAGTAAACCCAATCCTAAGACCTTTCATCCAAAATTACTAATAACTCCAACGATCATGCTGACACCTCTCGCACTTCCTCTCTCCGAGCACATATCTATCGAAGACATCTTGCTCCACTGTTTCTCGCCTATCACTCCAGGCCACTCAAACCACGTGGTACACTATCGAACCTTATTATTCTACACTTTGTTCCCATAAGCAAACAACATACCTACCTCTGAACCTAAGGTTGAACACAAATAACCTCTAGACATATCACATTCAGAAAACACCGTCACAGCACTAGGCCAGCAACACTATCGAGCCCTTCTATGGTTCTTTCAAACCTCATGCACCCAGCACGGTCCTCAAACATGATCTCCTAGTCACGAAAATAACAACCAAGTCACGGACCTGCATTCTTGTAGGAATCCCACAAAGCTAAATCGACATTCCATACAAATCAAATTACATTTTTAGAAACATCACCCAAATGCTTGGGTTCACAGGGTAAAGTAAATGGACTCTTTAAGGAATCATGGGCAAATTAACCCACTCTCATACGATCCTAACATTTAATTCCCATCCAAGAAGAACAATCACACTAGTCAACGAACCACAAAACATCTCTCCTGCTAGGAAAACCATGAGTCAGCTCTGGGTTCTCATTCCATGTCACTACCTTTTGGGGCCACCATTACACATTCGGTTGAAAAGAAGATTAAGCACTAGTCCTTGTAAAGACATCAGACATCATAATTCAAACGTTGTCGGCCACCATTCACAATTAGTGTACCACTCGTCACTTCAGGTCTTCACATTCAGATCTTTACTCAAGCGTTACAATTATTGTTTACTCCTTCACATCCTAACAACGCATCTCACGCATCCACAAAACCCTCATTGGTTATCCACCAAAGCACAACACCACACATACTCGCACCACTTTAGAACATCTCTTCACGAGGTCGCGTCATACTAACTTGATTCCCAAAAGGTAGGTAGCAACCAAATAGGTAGGCAAAACAATGTCACAATCTAGGGCTCGTAGCTCTGGTACATCCAATAGAAAACATAGAATGCTCAATTAAAAGCTGCAACACCCTAGTCCGGACCCTAGTTGTAACAACAGGAACTGTAACTACCCGTGGAGCAATCTTGCCTAAACCTTGGTATTAGCGATGGTTAGTTGACAAGATCTTAGGTCGCTAGAAATGTAAAAATCCTAACTCAACCCGAAACTCTAATTCGACCCAAGAACCATAAAAAGATTAAATACTCAGAAGCGAAGCCCTAATACTTAGAAAAGTCCCGTGACAGCATAAATTAAGTAAATAACATAAAATATGAAATTAAAAATAAAAAATTCTCATAATTAGGGTAAAATGACCATTTTGCCTGTAGTATAGTAAAAAGTTTTAAAAATTTAAAATTTGACACATGGATACCCTAAATAAGATATTTAAATATAATTAAGTAACAAAAGACAAAATAACATGAAAAATGACAAAAATGCCCTTAGTGGCCGGTCACATTGAGTTTGTGCCCAAAAAGTGACTTTTTGTAATTTTTAAGCTCAAAAAATGAGAAAAAATTGTATAAATTAAGCATTATTATGACCAAAAACTTTTTATACAAGTAATATACATACTAATATAATATTATATACCAACAAAGGCAAACAAATTATTATTAAAGTTCTTACACACTTAAATAAGTCAAAAAGTCACATCTAGTTAAAGTAGCTTAATTACCTATATTCAAACAATTAATTGCTGTCAATATTTTTATAAACTATAATAATAATAATAACACTAAAATAATTCATTTTAGTAAGCTAGAAAACTAAAAAGATACATCAAATCAATTTTAAAAATACTTTCTTGAACAATGTAGTGCCAAAATACCACCAAATAAGCACTTAAAGAAAAATTTGAGCACAAAAATCAACCAAATAGAACCTTAGCCAAATTCCCCTATGATTTTTTACAAATTTCAGATCTCAAAATATCTCACGAAGAGCACCACCTTGCATGCAACCAATGAAAAATCACCAAAATTCAAAAAAGCCTTCTAAACCATAATTAAATCTACCAACCTTCCCTTCTATATAAACCAAGCCCTTGGAGCCTTTCTTTCCTTCAAAAATTTGGTAAAGAGAGGGAGGGAACTCCAAAAAATTTCTAAGTATCTTGAGGAGGAGAAAAGAAGAAAAAGAGCTGGTCCAAAGGAAGAGGTCTTTGCAGACCAAGGAGACACCAAAACCAAGTCACCTAGCTATCCTCCACTCTTAGGTCTTCAAATAAGGTAAGTAAATCTCCTAAAATCTTCTGTCATTCTCTCATAAATTAGCCCTCAATCCATCTCTATAATCAACCCTAAGAATAAGAAACAAAGATTAACTCAAAAAGGCGTCGTAGGAGTAGATTGTGGACTGTTCGTGTAAGATTAAGCCTTGCATGTGCTTGCATGTGAATATTTTTGAGTTTTACAGCTTGAATAGGTTTTGAAATTTTGGTATGTATGAATATATGATATGCATGCAAAGAAAATACATTAAAAATAAACACAACATGAGCTCAGTTATCGAAACCCTAGATAGCCTGATTTTCTGGGCATATTAACTTTCTACCAGGAACTTTAAACCACCATAACTAATTGTAGCAAAATGATCTAAATGTAATTTTTATGTCCAGACCTATGTTTTCGAGTTCTCTTTCATACAAAATTGGTTTGAAGTTATTTCGTTGTGTAGAACTCCAGATATACCATTTTTGCCAAAGAGTGTCAGATTTTGACCACTCTGAGTTGCAGACCTAAAATCCCTAAGTTAGAGTGATAATCGAGCTTAGGTAAAAACATAAAACTTATATAGGACATGTTTATCTTATTTTCCACCAAACGTGAGCTAAAAATATGAAGTCTTGATAGATCAAAACCCTTTCCAAAGTCACTATTGTGACTCAGTGACTGACAGAGCTCTCTGTCACACTATTTTGTGAGACCAACACTCTAAGTTTTTAGTGGCCAAATACAAAAGTGGTAAACATGAAAAATGTAGCTAATATATTAAAATAAATAATGACCAAAAATCAGCCCAAAATACCCTTGGATGGTACCCCAAAGGGTTTGACCATTCTCTATTGAAAACCTGTTGTGCAGACCCTTTTTATGCTAACTGAACCTATTTTATAAATTGGCCAAAATCACCAACTTGTTCCAAACAACTAGCCCTCGTACAAAACATAAAATTTGTAGGGAACACCTTAAAATAAAACCTCCCCAAACAGAAAACCCATTGCCCTTGAATTGATGTCCCAAAACCATGGCCAATAGAGGCCCAAATTCTGCACTTTTCTTTGTAAAGTGCTGAATGGTTTTCATTTAATTAAAATAAATAGCCCTTTTACCCTAGGATTTGACCTTAGTGTTAAACATGAAAGTTATAGAAAATATTTTCATCTAATTGGTGTTCAAAAATTAGAAATTAAACCCATGTCTAGGTACTTCAAAACACTGTTATAACTTTAAGATTGACACTTGATTACTTGCCCAAATTTGGCTAAGTGTATGAGTGACGTGTCACATTGGGAAACTTGAATATATGGACTTTAAATGATTTATGTGAGTGATTGGTGTATGAAATTAACAATTTGATGATTAGAAACCATGACGATAGGTTGGATCCATGTCACATAAATTACAACTTATACTTCGTATACTTGTACTCTATGCTTTAGTGAGTTGTACCTTATGCTTTAAAGACTTATACTTTACGATATGTTGGTTTGTACATCGTGCCATGTTTAGTTTCATACCATGCTATTGTTAAGCTGTACTTTAACATACTAGTTGTTGTACCATAAGCGTCATTGCAATGCAGTTGGGGCAACTTGTGGGTTCATTCCTGTACATTGATTTTTGGCTATTTCATACAATTGTCTTATTTATGGGAATTTGGTTTTCGTTGCTCCTTGAGTTGTGGTTAGATTATAGAAGTGGTGTTGACAATGGGCCATATACGTCTTGAGCCGTGTTACGTCTTGAGCTGTATCACGTCTTGAGCCGAACAACTGCTATACGCCGCTGTGATCGGGAACCTAATGTACGGGAACGTAGTGGTACCATTCAGGTTATTATATTAATATGTTGACTTTGGGCCATGTACATCCTGAGCCGTGTTACATCCTGAGCCGCATCACGTCTTGAGCCGAACAGCCGCTATACGCCGCTGTGATTGGGAACGCTAATGAACGGGAACCTAACGCACGGGAATGTAATGGTGCCATTCTGATTATAGTGTTGGGTATGATCAACTTTGGGTCATATACGTCCTGAGCCGTGCCATGTCTTGAGCCGAACGTCCGTTATACGCCATCGTGATTGGGAATGTTGGTGTACGAGAGCCTAACATACGGGAACATAATGGTGTCACTCAAAATTCGATTGGTTGATTTATAATCGGGTTGGGCAACTACATTGCATTCATCTGCATCACTCACTCGTACAATTGTTCTTCTATATGCTTACCCTATTGAAAACGTTAAATTGTCTGTCTCTATGACCTTAAAATTGTATTGGGTATTATACGATATGCATTGTAAAATATTTTGTTGTGAGTTTGTTAGATGGTTTAGGAAATTTGCTTCTGGGCTTTAGCTCATGGCATTCGTGCCACAGGTGAGTGTGATGAGTTTCTTGAGAAAGTTGCCTCGAAGAGGAAGATGGAATTGAAGAATAGAGTGAGTGGCAGGAGTTAGCGGACCCTGACCTAGCAAAAGAACTGGGCCTTTTGCTCTTTTTGTTTCGTTTCCACGGGCGTATTGTAATTTTTGTTAAATTTTATGGTAAAATTGTAATCGCTATGTACTTATGAACAGTTCAAAACTCTTAACGATGTAATATTTATGATATGTAAATATAAATGAATGGTTAAAATATTCCCCTTATCTATACTTTTGTATATCCCGACGTGCCCGGAAGACGGGGCGTCACAAAAACACCTGTCCCTTATGTCACTACACGAGTACCACCGGCACATAGCTATCCAAACATGAAAGCAACTACACGCCACACAAACAAAACGAACCTCGTTTACCAACTCTAGACCAAAGACACCACCCTAGCACTCGCCCCTTAAGGGTAACACAATGCCACCACATCCAGACATTAAGCCAGATACATACCACTGCCATCATCCTCTTAAGGGATCTTCACCCATCAACACGTCGTCCTAAAATGACTGAGTTAGCCACACCGATAATATCTACCACATGCCCCACAAATCTCACATAGTCACACTCACATTCTCACCAAACACCAGGTATTCCACAAAGCCTCCTCATCTTGAAAACGAAAACCCAAACCACAAAACTCTACCCTGTGGAACTTCCCAAACAACCTCAGATCATCATTCACCTCATCACAACTACCACCGATATACATCTCACCATACATACGTGTATATCACTCGAGAATCAAACCATCGACAACATCTCCAACCCACATACTCATCATTGTACAACTCCCATCTCCTATCAAAGGATGTCACTTAGCAATAAGTCTCAAAAGAAGCTCAGGGGTCATCAACAAACTCTTAAAACTATCTGGCACCACTATGGCTACCAACAACACCCCATAGGTTAAGGAACATTTCCAAACATTGCATGAGCCTAGACTTTCTAACACACCTTAAGCTGGAGATTATTACGCTCCCGTCCACTATGCTCCCGTCTATACCCAACCTCAGGGCACAGAACTCATAACATACCACGACTCAAGACATAGCACGACTCGTGATGTGCATAATCCTCAACGCGCTTAAAACCACACCTCATACCCAACCAAATTAAACAACTTCCAAGAGGTTTCAAACACTCTACCATACTCATTCATCAAGCTACCGGTAGCACAACACACAACGGGCAACTAACTACAGTCACCCCCAACTCACATGGGCACAACACACTCTAAACAATCAATGCTCATCTCATGGGCGTACACCCTCCACGATCATTGATCACCAGGTTGCACTTCCACAACCCATACTACCACTCGGATCACAACTCAACCTAGCCCTACGGGCATGACTCTTATAATGAGGATATCACAACTCCTAACTAGGTTAAACTCAACTTAACCCTCTAAAGCTAAGCTACACACTACTCATCCTACTCACTACCTAGTCACATCACATCAACACATATTCACATACTGAGGGAAAGCTTTAGAGTAACGCGACAATTCGGGGAACTAATTTAGATTTCTCATAGAAAGAACGTCGGCCAAACATTTTTCTATTTCGAACCCCAAAGTAGTTGATCGGACGCCAACTAGCATGCCACATCACCCTAATACTCAACCTCCCTGCTCATATTAACACATAACATGCGCAAAACAATTTAACCGCAAACCCATGCAAGCACACAATTCATGTTGTGCAGTGGTATCTAATCTCATCAAACAACTCACATACAAAGGTTATTGTTACTTCCCATGACTCCTAGGTATTCAAACCTAGAGCTCTAATACCATTTGTCACATCCCAACCCCGAAACAAACCATGCAAGAACGATATCCCTCAATAACTTTCCAAACACTAACATAATGCTATAATATGAAGTTAAATAAAAGAGTTTTCCTTTCATTCATGTATCCAAAAGATTCAAATCACATAAACCAAGTTGCAAAGTTTATTTCCAAAACCACAGAAGAGTATGTGACCACATACATTCATCATTAAACGTTCATATTAATTACATTTATCCACACGATTTTATGTACAAGCAAAATACAAAAAGATAACACCAGATATTTTCTCTAGCCTTTTCGAATCGCACCCTTTGTCACCTCCCCGATCCTCGGAACCTGAAATGGTTTAGTATACATACGTGAGTTGAACTCATAGGATAAATACTAACTCAAGTGTAATGCATTATTTGTGAGGTGTGATAGGTGCAACCGAAGTAAATTGCAGATTTCACCAATTCATTATTTGTTTACATGTACACACCCATGCATGCCAACTTATCCCATTTATTTACTCATTTACCATCACATCAACTCTTATTTCATATTTCTCATTCATTAAATCCCTTTTTCAAAACATTCCGTTCTTTCTCATTATCCATTTTATTTTTTTAAATCTGGTTTCTCACAAACCGTACCATAGCTAATGAACCGGTGTCGAGCGCAACTTATGAAAACTCCTCCCTTTTATTCTCAATAGGCTACGCGAAGTTATTGGGTAATAGATAGCTCTATAAATCACCACGACACAAAATCACATTTCGGGAACTAACCTGTGAGCATGTGGTCCCCATCTTGCGCAAGTTTTCGGTCTTTTACCACGGAGTGTCAGGCCCAACTTAATCCACATCAATCCGTACGGTTCATCATTCATCGATATTATTATTTTCAAAAACGCCAGGAGTCTAACCCCACATCCAGTTCCTCTCCAAATCACTTTCAAATATTCTCATTTTGATTTCCATTTCAAGTCTTCCGTTTTATTTTCAAATCATATTTCGTTTGAGTATTCAAATTTTCTTCCATCTCTCATGCATCGTAACTTCAATATATAATTTCTCACTGCTCATATTTATTTATCAACTTCATAGGGTACCAACACAACATTAATTCAATTGTGTTCATCTCATTTGAAGAAAAGGGAATGCACCCACCATATGCACATATAGATAAGTTTGAAACCCGTTTTTCCTTTCAAAAGCTAGGAATTTTAAGTGATAACCATGCCAAACCACAACCCTCAAATCTTTCTTTTACAAACCAAAACCCACCAAAGTTTATCTTAATTGACACGAATCAAAACGAAATCAAACAACAAGTTCAAAACCTTTCAAAATGTGCCCAACCAAGGGTTTAATTAATGTAAAAGAGTAGTTCAGAAAACTAGGATCGCGGTTCCCAAGAGCCAAGTCTTTTAAACAAAACACTAAAAAATTTGAAAACAGTCCAGATCGATAGATCGATCGATCTGGACTGTTCTTGCCAGCACAAAAGAACCGAGAGTATCAAAGGACCGCTCGATAGATCGATCGATCCGTCCTGCTCCATGTCCTTTTTCAAGTCAAAAACCTGTTTTTCAACACTTAAAAGAACTTTTATACCTTTTAACACATTTTGGGCTAAGAATTAACTTTTTAAAAGAAGGAAAAGTCATTCTAAAATCTCCCTTGGGGCATAAAAGTTTATGTGGAGAAAAAACAATTCAAAAACCTTTTTGTACAATATTCTCTTAAAACCATGGTTAACTATTTCTCAAAAATCCTAATTTTTCTCAAAATTCCATGTTTCATCAAACGGCTCTACAATATTTAAATTTAGCTGGAATTCCAGCATTAGTTCATTTTGTATCAAATTACCTTCAATATAACAAAATCCAAATTCCCCAATTTTGATCGTCTTCCATGAAATCATTGCATCCTAAACACTTAACATAGGCCTAAATGCTTAACATAGGATTCATACACTCCAATTTCTATGAAAACCTAACCCAAGTCTTTGTTTTTTTTATATATATATCAAGATAAGGTTTACTCTAATGAAAATAATCAATACAAATCGTAACAAATCACAAGAGATAGTCTAGATCCTACCTCATAGACATTTCATAGTCAAGAATCAAGCCTCGTGTAAGCTCCAATTCGCCAAATCCCAACATGTGCAACTTCAAAGGAGCTTCTAACGCATATCCACGCTCTCCAACGACAGCTCGCTTGAGGAAACGGCAAGATATCAACCCTCAACGAACATGAAAAGCTCCAAGGTGCTTCAAAACCTAAATCTTAAGTCACCCCTCAACTTTAGAGAGAGAGGAGAGAAGAGAGAATGAGCAAACTAACTCAAAACCCGTAACTTATAGTCTCTGCCCGACACATGCTGATCGAACGGTATCAGGACCGCTCGATCGGTCTCCGCGACTACACTGTTAACCCGACTTTACACGAGCATATCTCCTTCATCCGAACTCCAAATAAGGTCGTTCTTGTGCTCAAAGTGAAGCCCTAGAAGTATACTTTCCAATGGTTAAAACCACATACCAGGAGTCATTTTGTACAAAATGTTATGACCAAATTAGTGAAGGTATATCACTTTTCTTCACACACTTTTCACTTATTTTTGTTCGAACATCCCTTAGAACCTCATATTCTTCCTCTAACATATCTTTCATGTGTATTCTAGCTCAGGACATCACCAAGCTCAAGTTTTAATTCATACTCCCGTCTACACTTAATCATTTTAAAATAAAACGGGTCGGGGTCTCACAACAGTTCTTTAGTAGTGTGAACTGTAATTTAGTATTTAATGAAAATTACATAAACTGCTATAAGGTTTTCATAATTATAAATACCGCTGAGAGGTTTACTTAATTGTGAAAATCGTTGGATACGTATTTGGGTAACACTAAAAGTTTTTGTCATAATTACTCCACAAGTCTCTGCTGTAGCCCTATAAATATGTGGGTAGGCTGAACTAAATTCATAACTTATCTTTAAGACTAAAGCTGACCAAATTCTGCCGGTATGAGTTCTCAATGGATCTAAGTCCATACTACGTTCAGTAATCGCATAAGAAAATACAGTAGAAGGTTTAATGGGAGCTTCAACTCAGAATCAAAAATCGTACTTGGAGAATCGACTAAAAGGTATTCTTCTAAATTAACTATGGTTGCACGAGTTTTTATTTTGATCGTTCGACAACAAAAGTTTTATCTGGAGCCCGTTTTGGTAATTTTTCATTTAGATAATTTTATCAAAAAATCATTTACAAAAACAATGATCTTGGCAGTTTTACCTCCAACAATTAGTATGAGAGCCATTTTATTTTTTGTTTACGGTTTATAAAGGGGGCGGGTAGATTTAGAATAGTGCTAACTTTGTTTTCCAAACGTTCTAATCCCAGTTTTATAATCGTCTTTTTATTCGTATTTGATTGAATGGTTTGGATGATGATTATAATTATTTTTAATCCAAAAGGTTAATCGCGATAGTTTAAGTTTTTTAAATCGAATGTGAGCCTACGGCACTTAGGTTTTCGATGTAAAAGTTTTTACAAAATTTATGCATTTAAAACAGCAGCAAATTAAGTCCAAAAATAACCGGGAAAAATCAATTGAAACAGCCACCTCTGGTGGCATTGTCGGCGGCGGTTCAGGGCTTGTTTTGATGATTTTTCGAGACATTTTTGTAACTATTTTTGAGCAATTTTTAGGCATAAAATAGCAATAAACATACCTTAAAATACTGTCCATAAACCATGAAAAAATTAGGCCAAAATAGGTGGCAAAATGGCAGAAAATAGGCGACGATTTTCGGCGGCACATGTGGCTATTCGAGGCTATTTTTGGAGCTTTTTCAGGACTATGTTGCTGGTTATCAATGCAATTTTTTAAGAAAAACAGAAGCCAAAAACAACATGAAAAATTCCCAAATGGGCGGCAGAAGTGGCGACGGATGTTTCAAGGCTCATTGAAAGCTGTTTTTGAGGCTGTTTTTGTTTCGATTTTTGACAAAAAAATAGAATTTTTTGAGAGCTATTTTTTAAAGAAAAATAGCATAAAAAACGGAGCATGAAAGAGGTGGAAAAAGCTGCCTGAAGCTTGAGCAGCAATGGCGCCGGCGGCGATGCTGGTGGCCGACGGTGGTGGTGGTTGGTCCGGGCTATCTTCGCTCGATTTTTCTGATATGTTTTGATACTGATATGATATATTTGTATATCACAGTGTATCAGTGAATTCTAATACAATCAAAATATAAGAAACTGATTCAAAAAAGGATTATTACAGCTTATTTCTTTGAATAGAAGACTGAAACTCTTCAGAGTTTTGATTCGATCATAAAACTGGAATATATACTGTCACGTCCCAAACTCCGGGTCACGTGAAACACCCGCAACATCCAAACATAAAACTCAACCGAGAATACACTCTCAATATAAACCATACATGCATTGTATATAATCGCCAAAATGGCAAACATTACACGGTTCCAACAATAGGAAGACATGTTACAACATACATGTGATAGAAAGAACAAAAAGGAAAATTACAGCTCTTTCATCTCTCTAGCACCTCTAGATCACCTTGTGTGATCGGTACCTGAAGAAAATCAAATCCCACACCATGAGCCAAAGCTCAGTAGAAACTAGACAGACATGCAATATAAGAAAAACATGCTAGGAAATTGAAATGCAGGTTTAGACTCTCTTTCAAGCCTTGAAAACAATTTGGAAATGGTTTTAGATCATGACTCACAAGAGCTGTTAAAAACAATTTTCACAAGCAATGGGAAAGCGAGGATAAAAACTATTTAAACTCAACAGAGCCTTGAAAACGATTCCAGTATTACGACTCCCGTAAGTCGTTAATACAGTATTTCGACTCCCGCAGGCCGATAATATAATTTTAAAAAAATTGGTCTATCCGTCCCACAATATAGTTCATGCAAGTCATTAATCTTCTCAGACTTTCACCGAAGGACCGCAGCCCCCATCTATGCAATGCACACAATCCATGCAACACACACAACGTACGCTATCCGTGCAACACATATAACGCACGCAACCCGTGTAACACACATCTTCACGGACTTTCACCGTAGGACCATCATACACCCTTCATAGACAATTTTACGAACTTTCACTAAAGGACCATTGTCTGCCCTACATAGACAATTTTACGGACTTTCACCGAAAGATCATTGTCCGCCCTACATAGACAATTTTACGGACTTTCACCGAAGGACCGTTGTCCGCCCCACATATGCAATATAAATACAATTCTATGTATCAACAGGCATTTCTACACATGCCTAAACTACGGAATAAAACCGCATATAACGGGATAACAAGACCCAAAGCTCTAAAGGCATCAAGACCACAGAGGCCACTCACCTGCATATCATGCACAAAAAAAATAAAACTATCCACAGTTCTATAGGGACAAAAGCATGTATAACCGCAATATCCCACATACGACACCGCAAAACTCAATAAGACATCACACGCCACACACCCATCATCCATTCACCCGAACAACCCGTCCACATACTGGGACCCGTCCACACACACCGAGACAACCAACACCTAACCCAAAGGCCAACACCTGAAACCTCCCTCAGATCGATTCTTATCAAAACCTAACCTTAAAATCGAACCACGGACCCACACATCCCAAGCATAACTAACACGCATATAACCGTGCCACAACTCCCAAAATCTAACCATGCACGTCAACCCGAGGACGGCATCTAAACTGAACACCCAAGGCCACAACACGACCCCCAAACCACCACACGACCAACCGAACCCCAAAAAGAATCCACAAGTATTTGAATCGACTAATTTTCATAAATTAATCAATTGAATATCATAGGACGCCAATCGAAAACCAAAACTCAACCACCGAGCCATCAAATAACGGCCTAGGACTATAGCTATAGCCCCCAAAGGCAAACCCCAAAGGAACACAAAAAGTTCCAAAACAGCCCAGACCGATCGATCGGTGAAAAGACCGATCGATCGGTCCCCTGCCTGCAACAAAGAACTAAGAGACAACAAAGACCGCGCGATAGACCGATCGATTGGTCTTACGCCAGATTCTGTTCAAGCAAAAAAAAAAGGTTTTCTAACTTCCAAAACATGTTTAAACCCAAAATTAAAGCCTCCAAACACCAGATCTAACACCCACGGGCATACCCTAGCCCAAGACTACCTCATAGCCTCGAAAGGAACCCTCTACACTCGATTCCATCCAATCGAAACAACGAAAAATAGCTTTAATACTAAAAACCCGATTTATCGAAACATAAACCACTTTTTCACACGTTTTAAAATGGTAAAGCTACACACGATTACCCATAGCACCCTTATAAAACATACAAGTCTAGAATTCTACCTCGGTGAGTTAAAAATTTGATGCCTCGAACCACGTACAAAATTGAGCTTCGCCGAAATAAAATTTTGTCCGGATGGTTGCGTAGACCCCGACGCCAAAAGTAAGGATCCGCTGTTGGATCGTTGAAAATCGAGCCCCAGCCCCCGAGAAGTTAGAGAAAAGGCAGAGAGAAAACAGGAAGCTTGTTGGTGAAGTTTTGAAAAATATCTTTTTGAAAATATCTAACTCCAGATATTTATAGGCCTCTAAAATACTTTTTTTTTTGAAATTTTAAAATTCGCGCCACAACGGCCCACGGCCCCGGGAACCTACCCCACATACATATCTAAGCCCGATCATGCATTAAAAGAAATAAAAATATGCTCAAACAAAAACACGTAACGCGCGTCCGAAAACGCCGAAAAAGAAAACGGGTCAGTGTCACATATACATATTTTACATTTATATTTTTATGAACTGCGTGGATGATGTATATCTATTTTATATATTCCTGTTTATTTAATTAACTCAGAAAAATCGATTTTAATCAAATATTTTGTAAAAAAAAATAAAATTGAGTTTTATTTTTAATTAAAGTTTTTGATTAAATGAAAAAAGTTTAGATATTTTATTTTTTACAAAATATCACGTTTAAGATGGTTTTTTATTAAATCGAATATCTTGAAAAAACGTAGAAATTAATTTTGAATTTTGAATTAATTAAATAGAAAAATATTTAATCTAAATAAATTGTTATTTTTGAAAAATGTGTTACTAAAATAAAATAAATAAATGCCTTTAATCATTACCTTAGCTGAAAAGCTAAAGAAAAATTGAGCATTCATTGAATTTTTTTTGTTTCGTATTAAAACACGAAAAGATGGCTTGGCAAATCGGAATCTTTAGAATCGTGTATACGGAAAGAAGTTTTGCACTCTTTCAGATCGTGTGACTTTCGAAATTAATAAATTTATTTTAATTAAATGGATTTTTATAACCCTCAAAAATATTTTAAAAATCTAAGTGGGAGAGAGAATTTATTCATAGATAAATTTCGCGATCTCCATCACCAGTTTGTAAGCGATGTAATTAAATCCTGCGTATTGGCAGTAAGGCTTTTCTCCCCATCGGACAGATTAATTATGGTATTGCCAGTACAAATCTCCTTCAAGGATAATTTTAGATAATTGTTAGTGTGGATTACTTCTCCATCTGAAGGGTTCATTGCGAAACGATTGATTTGGGAATAGGTGGTAGTTAACACTTAGCTATAAATAATTAGTATCATCTCCATCTGAGTCACTGCTATTATTTACTAGATTGAAACTATGTCAGCTATTTAATTTTACTTGGCAGATTGAGTTGCCTAAATAGTAAAATTAAAAAGAATTGGCCTGTCTGGACAAACGATGGATAGTAGATGTCCTCCCATCGAGGCATGCTATGTTGGAGGCAAAACTGCCAAGATCATTATTTTGTAAACGATTTTTCGATAAAAAAATTAACTGAATGAGCAATCACCGAAATGGGCTTCAAATAAAACTTTTGATGTCGAACGATCAAAATAAAAACCCATGCAACCACAATTAATTTAGAAGAATACCTTTTACTGGTCGATTCTCTAACTACGATTTTGAGTTGAAGCTCCCGTCAAACATTCTACTATATTCCCTTATGCCATTCCAGAACGTAGTATAGGTTACGAATCTTTAAGAACTCGAACCGGCAGAACCTGGTCAGCTTTAGTCTTAAAGACAAGTTATGAATTTGGTTCAGCCTACCTGCATATTTATAGGGTTACAACAGGGATCTGTAGAGTAATTATGACTAAGATTTCCAGTGGAACATAGATACCCATTCAGCGATTTTTGTAATTAAGAAAACCTCACAGCGGTATCTGTAATTATGATAACCTTGCAGCAGTTTTTGTAATTTTCATAAAACACTGAATGACAGTTCACAGCACTAAAGACTGTAATTGCACTCTAAGCCATAATTTCAAGACTTCTTGCATTGAGCTCTTGTTATTAAATGCTTAATATTTCTGCCCACGTTAAGATTCTCGTTACTCGCCAATTAAATTTAATTACTGACAATTTAATTTAATCGGCATCTTGAAATTCTTTAAGTCCTTCCGCTTAACGTATTTAACCATCGAATAATCAAATCCATCTGCGGGGTTTGGCCTAGTCAAAACTTATAAGCTTTTTTAAGGGGGAATCGTCAATCCCGATCAATCGGGATTTAGATTCCGTCAATAATTAATATTCACTATATAAATAATACCGCTATCCAACTCACCGAGAGTATAGACCCATATAAGATCGCACTCTCTAATTAATAAAAATAACGACTATTAAATATTTACAAATTAATAATTATTTTAGGATTAAGAACATAAGAACTATTCATAATAACCTTAGAGTGTGAATTAATTTATATAGTCAGTATAAAATTAATTATTCTAATGTGTCCCGTTTAATACACACAAAGTGTACAAACACAGAGAGTCGGAACAATAAATTACGCTATTATCTGTTCACTGTAACCAAAACAGGCCTACTAAAACTCTATGCTACAGTCGTATCGATGGTATGTCCATTTCCATCTACATAGTGAACAAATAATTTATATTGTGCAAGAACCTAAAATTTGGTCTTCTGTATGTAAGCCATACTCTACACACCAGATTAAATATTGTACAGAATAAAAGTCATCTATGCATAACATTAAGAAAATGATATACATACATTGCTCATAAAGATTCTCATAAAATAAAAAATTAATTTTATTAAAATAAAATTAAATAGTAAAAATATGATTTTCAGTATACCAACCCTAACAATCTCCCATTTATACTCAAAACCATATTGCCATACGTCTGACTCCCCTACCCTCTAATGACTATCAAAAGATTTTGCCGATAAGCTCTTTGTAAATGGATCTGCAAGATTGTCTCCTGATGCAATCTTGGTCACAGTAACATCACATCTCTGTACAATTTCTCGTATTAAGTGATACTTACGCTCAATATGCTTTCCTTTCATGTGGACTCTTGATTCTTTCGAGTTTGTAACTGCTCCGCTATTGTCACAATAAAGTGTAATAGCCGACTGAACTGAAGGGATCACCTCTAGATCCAATAGGAAGTTCTTGAGCCAAACGGCCTCCTTAGTGAAATCAACAATGCAGGACTGCTTGGTACTCTTCCAACTTATAGCTCCACCTTCTAAGGTAAACACATATCTCGGCCTCCATGGTGGAATCAATAATGCAGGACTACTTGATACTCTTCCAACTTATAGCTCCACCTCTTAAGATAAACACATATCTTGAGGTAGACTTGCGGGAATCCTTATCAAATTATAAATCTGAGTCTGTGTAACCTAAAGTTACTGGACTATTTACCTGGTAAACCAACATATAATCCCTAGTCCTCATTAAGTACTAGATTATATTCTTTACTACAGGCTAATGCTCCTACCTTGGGTTAGACTGATATCTATTAACTATGCCAACGGTAAAGTAGATATCGGGTCTAGTGCAAAACATAACATACATGAGGCTTTCTACTGTCGAAACATAAAGAACTATCTTCTCTTCTCTATCTCATCAGGTGTCTGAGGATACTGATCCTTGGATAGAGTGATTCCATGCCTCAAAGGGAGAAACCCTTTCTTGGAATCTTGCATGCTAAAATGAGCAAGAATATCATCGATATACATTACTTGTGATAAATCTAATATCCTTTGTTTTCGATCTCGCACAAACTTGATCCCAATGATGTGACTGGCTTCTCTCCCAAGTCCTTCGTATTGAACTGCCCAAATAATCATACTTTAACCGTAGATAATGCCCCCACATCATTTTCGATGAGTAAGATGTAGTCTATATAAAGTACTAGAAAAATCACCATGCTTTCTCATGGTTCTTGTACACACAGGACTAATCCAGACTCTGATCAAAACCATAAGATTTTATGGCTTGATAAAATCGAGTGTTCTAAGACCTCGATGCCTGCTTAAGTCCATAAATGGATCTCTTAAACTTGCACAATAAGAATCCATCTGGTTATATCATATAGATACACTCTTCAAGACTTTCGTTAAGGGAAGCTGTCTTGACGTCCATTTACTAGATTTTGTAATCGAAATGAGCAGCAATGGATAAGAGAGTCCAGATAGACTTAAACATGGCTATAGCAAAAAAGTTTTCTCATAATCGATCCCTTCTTTCTGAGTGAACCCTTTAGCAACAAGCCTAGCTTTGAAGGTCTCAACCTTCCTGTCTGCTCCTCTCTTCATCTTGTAAATATACTTGCATCTAATGGGTTTTATCCCTTCGGGTGGTTCTACAAGTTCTCAGACCTGATTAGAATACATAGATTCTATCTCTGAATTCATAGCCTTTTGCTAAAGATCTGTATCTTTGTCTTGGACTGCTTCATTGTAGTTATAGGGTTCGGTATCTAATTTTGTTGGGATCCTGTCAAAAGACTCTCTCAAGAACATATACCGATCAGGTTGATGAACAACCCTCCTACTACGACGAAGCACTATCTACGTCTGTGTACCAGCAGTAACATGCTGTGCAGAATCTGTACTCTATGCATTAGCACCCTGTTCATGATTTGTACTTGTCCCAATAATCCTCCCACTACAATGAAACAATGGGATATTAGTGACTTATGGTTCCTCTTCCATTCTACTAATATTTTCTCTTAGTTCTTCTAGAACAATTTTATTATTGGGCCTGTGGTCCATAATATAATCCTCTTTCAAGAATCGAGCATTGGTGTTAACAATAACCTTTTAATCCTTAGGATTATAAAATAGACCACCCTTCATTCCTTTAGGATACCCCACGAAAAAATAAACTTCTGTCCTCGGTTCCAACTTACTTGCGTTCCCTTTCAGCACAAGTGCTGGACACCTCCAAATCTAAATGTGTTTCAGACTTGGTTTACGCACGGTCTACAATTCTGTGGGAGTAGAAAGTATTGACTTAGAAGGTACCAAGTTCAGAATGTAAGCCGCTGTCTCTATTGCGAGTCCCCAAAATAAATTAGGCAAACTTGAATAACTCATCATGGATCTTACCATCTCCATAAGAGTCATATTCTTTCTTTCTGCTACACCATTCTGTTGCGGAGTGCCTGAAAAAATCAACTGGGATATAATCCCTTCAGATGACAGGAAGTCCCTAAACTTTCCAAAGAGGTACTCCCCACCACGGTCGAATCGTAGTGATTTGATACTTTTACCCAGACGCTTTACCCAGACGCTTCTCTACCTCTGCCTTGAATTATTTGAATTTCTCAAAGCATTCAGATTTACGGTGCATCAGGTAAATGTATCCATACCTTGAGTAGTCATCAATAAAACTGATGAAGTACTCAAAGCCACCTCTAGCCTGGATTGTCATAGAACCACACACATTAGAAAGAACCTGTTCCAACAGTTCTTTAGCTCTATAGTCTTGGACCGAAAAAGGCCTCTTAGTCATCTTACCCTCTAAGCAAGATTCACAGACTGAAAGTGCCTCCACTTCCAATGAACTCAAAGATCCATCTTCTACCTGTCTGTTTATCATTTTTAGATTAATATGACCCAAGCGTAAGTGCCAAAGAAATGTTTGGTTCATTAAAGAAGAAAACTTTCCCTTATGTAGTAAATTAGATGTGTTATTTAATTTAGTTAGTTGTCGTGTAGGAGAGATAGGAGACACGACATACAGATCATCCTCCAATGTACCAGAACAAGTAAAATATTTATTTTTCTTCACAACAACTGAGTCATCAAAATGAACAGAATATTTATTCTTTATTAAACTCGAGACTGAAATTAAATTTCTTCTAATCGAAGGTACATAATGACAATCTTTTAGAAGTAATATTCTATCTCTATTAAAGTTGAGAGTGACATCTCATACTGCAATTGCTGCCACCCTTGTATTATTATTCATATGTAGGTATATTTTTCCATCACTGAGCTGCCTGATTTTTTGGAACTCCTGCAAAAAATTACATGTTAGATCTAGGCAACCCAAGAGGGGGGGGGGGGGGGATTGGGTCTTTTCTATTTTAAAGAA
>JAULJZ010157940.1:12476-27763 GCA_032270985.1 Heliamphora pulchella | reverse complement strand
TTCTGAATGATTTGATGAGATTGGACATATCGACATAGATTGAGATTGATCGAATGAGATCAAAGGTGATTAGAGAAAATCGGGTTTGATTGCGGGTGATCAGAGGCAATTAGGAGCAATCTGGTTCAATTAATAGTGGAAGACTAATTTTCAATGGATGCAGTTAGAATTTTAGTTGCAGGTAGAGTCAAGTCAGACGTTGATTTTTTGATTCGACAGATGATTAGCAATCAGGACACCTCGACGAATAGGTGTTGGATATCTCGGTATAGAAGTGCAGGCCATACTAGTTCAAGTGTGGCGAATTAACGACGACGGCAAAATCGATATCGATACTGGTTATCTTTAGTGTGGTTTGTAGAATTCAAGTTAATGTGGAGATTGTTGGGTGTATATCTTGTATTTTGTGGACCCATATAATTAGAATTTTATTTACATGTATTTGGCTGAGCTGGAGTTATGAATCTATAAGGAGTCTAATACATATAGGGCTTTATAATTATATAGAGGCTAGGGTTTTAGAGTTGACCTATAAATAGGACTCTATAATTCTAGTTATTTTGTGTGGAGAGTTAAATCAAGTGGTAGAGATGTAAGGAGAGATGAAAAAATACCGGAGGTATAGGACTAAACTTTGAGCGGAAAAACGAGATTTGTTTTAGGGCTCAGGTTGTGGGTGTCGGGTTTTAGGATACTTTTGATCTCGAAATTATACATTTTACAGTTATAGTGGATTATTTCTCGCACCCGTGGATGTAAGCAGGTTGTGTCGAACCACATAAATCTTCGGTGTTCATTATTTTCTGATTTTGTGTGTGATTTTTGCTTCTGCTTGCGTTCGGGGATTGATGTTTAAATCCCAACACGAACAACAAAATCGCAACTATAGATAAAACATGTTTTAGCGGCTAGGCTTCAAAATGCCGCCAAAGACCTAGGTTTGTAACACTTTCTGTATCTGCTACTGTATTTGATTTCTTGTGATGGTTAGAAGAACCGCCAATGTAAAAAATCCTGGTATGTATTGATTTTCCTGTAGAATTACATTCTCATTTGTTGTGACATATCTCAAGGTTGTTATATATCGAGATACATGTATGCACGATTCTAGTATAGGGAATCAATTAAATTATATATGTACATAAGAATTTGAGATGCATTAAAACATATGTACATAAGAAACAGAGGATAGAGAATCTCGTTTCCCATGAATTGATCTTGTGTGCGTGCAAAATGCACACTGTGTGCAAAATTATTAATTTAAATAGAGAAAAAATAAAGAGAACACGGTTGATGCCGGAAGAAAAATGTGAAATTCGAGCAGATTATGCATATTTTTTTTTAAAGGCCAAACATTTAAGAAATGAGAAATTGTATAAAAATCGGTAATTATATTTGCGTTAAATGAAGTGATCACTTTATATAATAATTAATACTATTATTTGCGGCGTTGCTTGATGTGGACCCCGTTCCGGACCCAAGCAAACATTTAAAAGTAGTGAATTCACGGTTGACAATTGAAGAAGAATTCATTAATTTTTTCTATAGGTTATATATTATTAGGTGGAGGTTTCATTAACTGTTGCCATAGTGTTCTTGTTGAGCAAATGAAGTCCTTTGTGAACAAGGAACCAAACAACATAAATGGTGGAGAATATTTCATTAATTTAAGGAACAAACAACATAAATGGAGGACAATATTTCATTAATTTAAGGAACAAGCAACATAAATGGTAGACAATTCATTAATTTTGCATTTAGAAATTGGAGGATGATGCATATAATTAAGTCCGAACACCAACTTCTAATAGTATCAATCAAAGACGAGGTATTAATAAAATTGTCGTCTCAATGAATAGTCACATAGAAATGCATGAGTATGGTTTGTTGAAGATTTTAATTATAAAGAGTTATACTCAATTCTAGAGGGCCCATAAAGCATTAACTGTGCAATTAAACACCACGCCACAACTCTGGGAAATTAATAATCAGTATGAAATAAATGAAGTTTTGTGTGTGTGTTGTGTGTGTGTGAGAGAGAGAGAGAGAGAGAGAGAGAGAGAGCATGTAATTATTTTTATGAGTAAATTTAGTTTGTTCTATATTCCATTGATTAATGTGCAAACTTTTAACGTCAATGCATTAATTAGTTGGCAATTGACCACATTTAAATAGGTGAAAGAAACCTCAAGCTGAAGAGAAAAGAGAAGCTAGAGAGAGAAACGAAAATCATGTTTTGTTGTTAGTTACCAACAGAAGCTACATGTGAGAATTTATACTTACCGACTTGACTCGGTTAACAGTAGTTGGGATCCACTACAACTCAGTTCACAGAGACATAACCTATACCTGAATCTATACTCTTCATTTACATCATGTATTTATCAATAGGTAGAGATACTGAGTGCGATTGATTATTTTTAACTTATCGGTTATCTACACAAAATAACCTTGATTATCATGGTTTTTGATTTTGTTTGGTTTATATATGATGAAATTAACCTTGATTATCAGCAAATTTGAAATGTTTTTTTTTTTTAATTAAAAAAACTAATCTCAATTGAGTCATAGGCCTCGGTAATTGTAAATATGGGAGTAGTACAATAACTAGTTAAAAGATTTAATTGCAAAATCAACATTATATAAGCTAACAAATAATTTCAAAAGGTTGGGTAACAGCAACATAAACATATATAGCAAAAACATTTCACACCACCTTAGAAATAAAAGGAGTTTGCTACAAGTTCAACTTCTTCCAACCATTAAAGCTCCAAAAACACACAAACAAGGGAAAGGTCCAAGAAGATGCAAGGAAGTACCAAACTTTTTACTGATGAAAACCCAAACCCTAACCCTAAAACCCTAACAAAGAAGCTAAAAAGTTGAAGATGAAACCTATAAACTAAAGGTTAATTGTTCCTTCTCTTTTATTATGTTTGGAGAAGTCAATTCCGAACCTCTAACCCTCTCAAATTTGCTGAAAAGATTAGTCTGCTTCTTTGAATGCACCAAACACCATAGAAGCATGCTAGGTGCGATCTTGACTTCTTCTGATCTTCTTCTATAGCTAGGATCCAACAGCCCTCTCTCTCTTTTTCCTTATTCTTTTCCTACTGCAACCACACACAATTGGAGAATTAGAATTTGCAAACAGTTCAAACTTCAAATTGAAATAGATCGTCAATTAAATGAACAACACAAATGCCAAAGAGAGTAAACGTTCACGAGGCTTTTGGGATTTTCTCTCTTCAGCTTTCAATCGAAGAGGTGAGTAAAGTAGTTATTCAGTAGTTCTGGATCAAATACTGTGTTCTCATCTTATAATGTAACATAGAATATTTTGGGTGTATTTAGTGTTCTCATATAATAATGTAATATAGAATATTTTGGGCGTAACAATGTTAGTACATTTTGTTGACTAGATTGGAGACAGAAGGTAACCCGTTTAGTGTAAATCGAACATTTTATTTGTTGAAAATACATGCATGTAAACAATTCAATGTAATATTTCAGGGGGACGAAACAATTTTGTGAATGACAAAATTAAAGGATAATTAATTAAGGCATAGGAAGGGGTAAAAAACTATTAAGCTTAACTACTCACATTTTAGGCTCTGCAGTTCATACATTTTCGCCTGCCACCGAAGCCTTTATCCTATCAACAGTGCAAGTGATCAGGTTGTTGACAGTGGCAACTGATCCAAGAGAAAGTTTTGCATTTGGAGCAGAATCAACCAGAATCTGAAACGCCACAGTCAGAAGAGATCCCCCAGACCCGGCTTCGTCAATCCCGCCTCTGTGCCCGTTCGGCCCGTCGGGTAAAATGGCAAATCCCGATGGAAGAATGGGCACGAAGTTGGGGTCTCCCCCGGCCAACACCATGTTCATGGCAACAACATCAACCGGTGCGTAAATGACGAAGGAGCCGGTTGGGTCGGTTAGGCTCTCTTGCAGTATCAGCATGTTGTTCTGGTTAGCACCCATGGTCTGAAACAGGTTTGCAAAAATGGTGGTCAGTTCAATCTTTTTTTCTTTTTTTTTTTGATTGGTAAAGAGAAATATATATCCATCACCCAAACAACCCAAACAAGAAGAATCTTTTTGGTCAGTTCAATCTTTTTTTAGTTTCAGCAAGGTGAAAATACGGGGTCAAGCTCACGGTCTTTTCAAGATTAATAAATCTCAAGCCCTTAAAGCTATTTTGTGGGCCTTGAACGAGTTCATAATGATCATTTTAATCGTTTAATTTATAAAATTACAGAAAATATCATAAATTAATAAAATTAATTTGATCCAATAATGTAAATTAGAAGACAGAATTTGGTACTTACGTTCACCCGCAGTAGTGACACGGAGTTGCCGGTTTCCCGGCCATTGGCAATGTGTGCCATTTCTTGAATCACACCACCATTGGAGAGGATGTCCCACTGTTATTGACAGCATCAATGGGAACAGATCAACATATTTTCCTTAATATAAAGTACCAGAAAAATAAATAAATACCAATATACTTCAAAAAAGAAAGCTTCATCCTCAGCGTTAAAAAGCCTCAAAAAATATTTTTTTTGTTTTTTGTTTTTTGTTTTTTTTTATTATAGCTGAATTTTTTAAAATTTTTTTTTACTATTTTTTAATTTTTTGACTCGTCATAACGAGAAAACTTAAAACGTATACTCATTTGAATAATGTTAATTAAAAAACTTAAAAAAAAACAGTACAAAAAAATATAAATCAAATGCATATTTTTTTAGACTTTTTAGGCTAGTGTTTTAATGACTCTATACCAACTTCCAATAATACTTTTAAAGTAATTTTTTAAAGAAAAATACTAATTACTGCTTAATAGATGGTGAAAAAAAGGTATATAATATATAGATATTCGCATAAAATATATTAATATCTATAAAAATAATAAGTTTTATATTTAAAAATGTACTGATATTGAAATTTTTTTATCTTTATTAAGCTATTAATAACTACCCAATGGTTAGTACTATCTTTTTTTTAAAATCGGGCTTAAGACCCTAAGCCAAATCCGATTAAGACCTATAGGGCTTATAGCCCAAAAAGCCAGGAATCCTAGTGGAATGTCCCGGAAATCAATTGAGGCTTCTGTTCGGGATAGGTTTTTTTTAAATAATTTTTTAAACATATTTTTTAGACTTATTATAATGATAAATAAAAACTATTTTTTTAAAAAATAAAAAATTAGATAAGCCGGAAAAGTCTAAATAGTGAAAATAAGATTTTTGTCATTTTTAGCGGGAACAAATGGAAAGTTAGAAAAATTAAAAAAAAAATTCTAAAAAAAATTCAATGAAAACATTAGAAAAAAAACTTTCAAAAAAAACATCTCTAACTTAAAGCTAGCCTAAACATAGGAGCTTGTTGTTTAAAATATAAGTAACATAGTCACCACTCTCTATAACAGCTTAAGTTTTTAGATTAGTTGTCGATTAACAATTTAATACAGTATCAAAACAGATAATAGATTCTGTATCCAAGTCTCACCGTCCGTCATACTTTAAAAATATTAGCACGTATTTAATCAACTTAGAAAAGAAACTCAAATTAGATGTGAGAGGCGTGTTAAAAATATAAATAACACAATTATTTTTTTTTTAACAGTTTAAATTTTTAAATAAATTAGTAATTAGCAATTTAATACTTGTAAACACACCTCATTTCGATAGTGCTCATCGCGGAGGAAATCAAACACTCGTTTCGGCGGAACTGGAAGCCAGAATGAGGTGGCGGCACTTAGCACAATGCCGGGAGGGCGGCCGGGATCATCCACACTCTTCCGAGTCATGACTCTCACGTCGTCGGCGCCGCTTCCAGATAAGGTGGTCCATGTGTGCGCCGTGGAGGCGCTCACCCCACCGCAAAAGCTTATAACCATTCTCTCCGCCAACTTCAGCATGCTCCTTTTTCCTTCTATGGAGGTTATTACTTTACAATCACACACAAATATGTCAAAAGGATTAGCTCTTTATAAAGTTTCTTGTCAATGAAGAATTTGTCTAGTTTGTTGTGCACACCAAATTTTAAATATAAGTTACGTATCGTACTAACCAATATGCGAGAGGATAAAAAGAAAAGAGAAGATAAACTTATAATCTAAGAGGACATTTATAATTTGGGACAATGCATTAATAACTTATTATAGATATAAGTATATATATAGTTTGTGTTTTAGTGGAAATTTTTTTATTTATCAATCAAAATTTTTAATTTCTTTGGTTGCTTTCATTGATGCAAATTAAAAAAAAAAAAAATTCTTGACTACATAATGAAAAAAATTAAAAATACAAATATAAGCAAAATGCCATTGTTAATCGAAACTAGGCCTTAGTAGTATTATAAGTACAACTATCATGCATCATTTTTAATGAGTAAATAATTCATGAATATTTGTGCAAAAAGATGTCGACATGTGTAAAAGTAGCAGTTCCATATCTAAAATTGTACTGATATTAATTTGTTTTGTCTCCATTAGGCTTAGCATGATCATTGTCAATATATATGAACTTTTTGAGTAATATTTTAATCTAATTATTTTTTATTAATACACTTAAAAATCTAAATATTCCCCCTCTAAACAAGAATTGTGATTCCATCCAGATTGATACGTATCAAAATTTTGAGTATTTGTATAGATATATATTAATATATCAATTAATAATGTTCGACAATAATTCCTTTAGATGCCATTCATCCATTTTATTTCTATGAAGTTTTCCGTTCAAAAAAAAAAAATGTTCGACAGTAAATGCATAATCGTATCACTAACATCGATACCGTGACATTTCATCCCACATTAGTGGAAGATAGAAATTAAGTTTGGCATGTAATAAAACTTATGAGCTACTACTAATAACTTGGGTTTAAGCATTTTAGGTCACATTGTTAAGCTTTTTATTCAAGTTATTGAGTTAGTGATTCACTTGAGAGTTGAGTCGTTATAGATAGGTGTTTTGATACTGCTATTAAAGATCTTGAAGAGAGAATGATGATTTACCAGAATTACCAACATCATTAGGAGGAAGATTTGTTGCCATGGCACTTGCTAGGCGTTCGCATTGCCTATCAAGGGTATAAATCCATCTTTTTGCCCCAAATGCAAGCCCAGAGTTGACTAGTGGCCTGTAAATGTTATGAACACCTCTATCATCCACTTCAACATGTTCTATCCATGTCACCTGAGGCCATATTTGACAACATAAATAAAGAGAAAAACAGATGGATTGTCAGAGAAAGACAAGGAAGAGATCCGAGTGAGTGAATTATACTAATTAAGGGGTGTCATGAAATTGATACAATTTTGTTCACCTTTGAGTACCCATTGGGCATTTCCTGAATTAAACACCCAGACGGCCTTCTTCGGCATCTGACCAGCGGGTTGGGGCGCAAACTGTCCAAAGAAACATCCACGACTGCCCAAGTCCCGTCCACATGTTGCTTGCAGTACCTCACGAAATAGGTCTCCCGAGTCGGGACAAGCGGCGAAAGCACATGAAATTCAGCAGTCATCTGAAAAATCGGAGTTGAATTTCCAATTGATTAGGATTTTAAATCGTGGTATTAAAGAAGTATCGGTATCGGTCATATCAAAAAGTGTCAACCAATAAACATGGTTTATAATCCCAATGTGTATTGGCGTACACAATACGTTATGATCACTATTTAAAATCTTGATTTCTACTGTTTAGATCCCCTGATGTAATATTAACAAGAATATAATTTGTTTGCATCCCACGTCGGATGGGCATAGTGTTAAAATGGACTTATAAGATGATGTATGATAATTTTACTTTGGAAGTGCTATCTGAGATTAGAGTCATATGAACAAAACCGTGAAATCATTTCTAATTTTAAATCTGCTTGGAGATAGCCTTAGGCTTTCTTTCTTTCTCCTCTACCCTATTGAAAACTGGCATTTCCTTTTAAAGAATAGAACTAGGTTCCTTCTTTGTACTGACAGGTGAGCCAAGGTGCTAGAATTCTTGGGTTGTAGGAGTTCTATGGATATGAAAGAACAGAATAGAATAGATTAGATTAATACATTTAAATAGATTATCGTGCATTCTATGTTAGAGTTAATTTAGAATCTAATATTTGAATTAAAAACATTGTTAATACACAGTTCATGTACTAGAGTTTTCATAATGTGAAAGATCATAATATTAGCATATTTAAATTATTTGTGTTGGGTATTTTGAAGTGAGTGATGGAAAATGTATTTTGAAGTGTGTTTCTAAGATACATGAATCATGTATTCTCTTTCATAATTTTATTTTGTACCATGTGATTACCATATTTTCCACCATCTAAAATACTTATTATTTTTCAACATTTTACACAATAAATCAATTTCACGAAGTCTAACCCTGGAAATAGGGAATTGGATCACTATGTTATAGCACTTACCACTTGCAAGGCTCCATTGTAGTTTCCTGCCACTCCTGTTGATAGGACTTCGAGAGCCATAGCTCTTGAGACTATTCCAGAGAACACAGTTGACCACTGATTCTAAATAATCACAAGAGGAGGGAATTAGGTTTTTATTTAGCAGGAGTAAATTGAGGTATCGAAAGCCGTATCGGTATCAGTTATATGGCCATGTATTGGTCCATATCGAACTGTATTGGCTGATATATTAATAAATATCAGTATCGGCGGCCTAAAATTTCGATATGCATTGACCACTTCGATATGTAATGATGAATATTTAAAACTGAATCAGTAAATATCCGCCGTTACATATCATTTCAGTTTCTACCTATTGGAATTTTGAACCTCTTTGCCAATGCATTGGCCAATCTCGGTTTATACATAAATATGTCATTGATACCGATGTATTTTTTTGATAAAAAGAGACCTACCACATCCATGAGGATTTCGACAAGATTAGTGTGGCTCATGATAACAACAGAAGTTTCACGGGAAGCCTCAAATCTGAACCCAACAGGTCTGGAACCAATTCCCCTTGGAAAAATCCTGAAGTATTCTTCTTCATTGAGCATAGAGGAGGAACTGTCAATGCCGGGAATCCAGAGAGGGTCCCCCATTTGGGCCATTCTGGTGAGCTCCTCCATGGCTGCCACTGCAAGCTCAACTATCATCTGCTTGTCTCCCTGTTCAGTGGGTCCACCGATTGACCTCAGTAGGTCTCCTGCTCCATATAGATCACCGGCTCCAATGCCGGGTTGTCCGCCGAAGTTACTGAGCTCGAGTGACCGGGGAGTGACCGGAGGCGAAACGATGGGGTAGTTCAGGATTGGTTTGCCGACGTACTTCGCTGCTATGGCTGCAATTCTGTCGATCTGTGGAGCCGGTGGAAAGAAAACTTGTAACATCATACTGAACTAGTAATGCAGTGTTAAACTATTAGATATAGGTAATTTGGATTTTAATAATGGATATCTAATAAGTTTAGTTTATAAGAGGTGTAGTTTTATTTATTTTTTATTTTTTTTAAAGAAAAGAAAATAAAAGTTTGATTGTTTGGGATAAATTATACTTTTTTTATTTTTATTAAAATGTTTAAAATGTTCACACTTTTTGTTTTTAAATTGTATTATTTTGAATACTAATGTGTATTTTTTAATTTTTGGGAGTAGAATTAAAATATTTTTAATTGAGGATATTATATTCATTGTACATGGCCGGCCCGAGGAAAAACTAACCAAGCTGTTGCTATGGGCTTCGACTTTTTTGTTAAAATTTAGGGCCCCATTTGAATTTAAATTCAATATAAATATGATTTTGGATGGATCACAAGTGGTTACTATAATTTGTATATCTTTGATCTTAAGTTCAAGTTCTTTTTACTTTTTTTTAGTTTTTTTTTATTAATCAACCACTTAATTAGAAAATTAAATTATTAGAGGGACATGGTTAGAGTAAACAAACCCCACATTGTGGGAGTACGAATTGAGTGGTCGCTTAATATAATAAATTTATGGTTATATAGCAATTACCTCATCCCTTAATCGAGCATTCTCCACCCGCAAATGATGTTCATCAAACGACATTTCACCTAAAGCCGTTGGGCCACCGCAATTGGGGCAGGAGGCATTGCCAAGAGCCTCCCTGTACCTCATGTTTTCAGCTCGAAGCTTTTCGTTCTCGTTTCGAAGTTGGGTGTTCTCATGGCGCTCATGTTGCATCTGTAAGAGATTATAAGTACCAAGAACAAGAAAGGCAAAAACATAAACGAAAGCAAAATCCCATTACAACGTATCGGTTTTTAGTTTTGGTGGAAAGTTAGATCTCTCTCCCGGTTGTAGTTGGTAGGCTTCTTACTTATTTGGTGTCTAGATTTTTTTTTGTCTAGATTTTTCTCTTATCGCGATTGACTGTTGTTGATTGTATGCTTATTTGGGCATGAATTTGCCATCCTTTGGAGATGAGGAGAGAAGAGGTTATGCTGTTCTTGTTTGGGTTGTGAAATCAGTAAAATTTCTCTTTTACCGATGAAAATAAATAGAGTACGTAATGATCAATATTTAAAACTCATGAATGGAGTATACGCAAGTAGAATTGAATAATTTGAACCTATATTTGGTTGGAAAAGTCTAAGGTAGGGGTTAGAGAAGATAATAAAAATCTATCTCAGAAATAGAAATTAATAAAATGAATAAGGGAGTTCAGAGAGAAAAAGAGAGGACACACTTCATTCTCATTCATTCTTTTTATTGCATGTCTTACATAGATAGAACTAGTGCTATATATAAAACTTACTTCACTACACAAGTAACTAACTGCCCTAACAACCTATTGATGAGATGTTCAATTGACACAACAAACTCCAGACCAACTTTAGTTTTATAATCTCCCAGCTACAAGTCACTGCTGTTGTTAAATCCCTCCACAAATTCACATTTTTTTTAAATTGTGGGATCGGGATACATAATTGTATGATATGGGTATAACGGCATCGAGAGTATGGAGTGACATCGTATTAGGAGCCACGTGTTGTGGGTCAAGAATTTTTTTAATTATGATTAAGAATATGTTTTGCTTGTTTATGGGTAAAGAGTAAATCATATGTACAAGGTTACTTTATGCATAAATGATGTTTCTTAGATAGAAATTCAAAAGCTTGACAAAGAAATTTGTGTTGTCCCAAATATTATAAAGAAGCAACATATATTATGGGATATCCGATTCCCGCTTGAAAAGAAGCGTTAGGTGTTAAACCTCCTTTAAATGATAGTATTGTGCTCATTATAGTAAAACCAATAAAACTATTTAACGGATAAGTCTGCCATATTTGAATGCCTAACCAGTTTGGTTAGCCCTTCTAAATTGGGCAAAAATATAGTTCTGCAATATTATAATTATATATATTGAGAATCGCTGAATATAATTTGAGATTTTTATATTTCAAAAATTTTATATGATCCAATGACCTTTTAACATATTGAGATAGCAACATGTAATTTTTAAGATAGAATATTCCAACTAGCTTTTAAATAACTATCATGCAATGGGGAAAAAAACGTTAGTATCCTTCCTACTCGTCCTTTTGGGAATAAACGTTACAATCGATCCCTTTTAAAACCATGCAAATTAAAGATTCAAAAATAAATTAGAATGCAAAATCAGGGGAAAAAATGCTATTGAACACAGTTTTTTTTTTTAACCAAAAAGAAAATTCTATGGTAACTCTCTTATTCTATATTAAATTAATTTAACATATGATGTGGTACAAAACAATTTTTGAAAAAAAAAGCAGAAATATTCATTGCTTCTGTATATATTACTTAGGGTAAATTACATTGACCTCCCCTGATATTAATGAAAGCATCAATCAGCTCCTATGTGATTTCTGAAATGTCATTAACCTTTTCTTTGATTTAGTTTTTGCATCAAATTAGTCTAGCCGTCAACTTTCCGTTAACTTTTAACGAAAAAACTGTTTGAAAATTAAAAAATAATAAAAAAATTATTTTTTAATTATTTTTTGTGTTTGAAACATTTTATTATTATAATTAGAAAATATTTTTTATTTTATATTTATTTTTTATTAAAAAAATAGAGGGGAGATTAGTGACATTTCAGAAATCACAGGGAAGGTGATTGATATTTTTATTAATCTCAAAGAAAGTTAGTGTAATTTACCCTATTACTTATATCATATACCCGTGAACATGTCCTGTCAGCGCAAATATTTAAATATTAGCCCTTAGTAAAGTTTTGGACCTTCAATATAGATGTTTACTAATGCATGTAGGCTAATGTCCGATAATAGCTGATATATAATTGTATTATCAATACAAATATATATTTTAATACCGTAATTTAGAATTTATCATAAGATAGATTAATTTGCTAAAATAATTTGATTAACTAGTTTTCATCTTAGAACAACACAATTTAAGGAGAAAATTGTAGTTTTATTCTTAGAAAAGCAGAGTTTAACGAGAAAAAACACCAAAGAGAGAAAAAAAACAAAAACAATAACAAAAGAAAAGAAATTCACCTTCATTTGGGTGCGTTTATTTTGGAACCAAAACTTGATTTGCAAAGGCTCTAACCCCAATTCACGGCTCAGTTCCTTCCTTTGCTTGTCATCTGGGTGTGGACACTCCTTGAAGAAACTAGGACCAAGCAAAGAAACGAAACCAGAAGATACCAAAACAATTAAGCAGAAAGATGCATTTAAGATTAAGTCAAGAACAGGGTTGTAAATCCCGGTATTGGTACCAGTATCAGAATCAACGTACAATTATGTATAAGCCGATATAGTACTAGTTGATACATTAGTAGATATCAATATTGGAAATCTAAAATCGATATGTATGGACTCATTCAATACGTTACTGTTAATATTCAAAATCTTGATAAACAACCCTTTTTTCCCTCAATAATTAAAAAACAAAAAGAAGAACAAAAGAAAAAGAAAAGAAGAAAAATCAAAAATGTTAATAAGTTATGTAAGAGCTCACGTTTCCATTTCTTGAATCTGGTGCTGAGTGTGGCGGTGATAGCGCTTTTTCCTCGGCCGCTGATTGGGGTCTTGATCGTCCCCGGAACCGCCTCCGTCGTGGTTTTCGCTGCCGGATTTGCTGTCGAATTCTTCATCTCTGATCCTTCCGACATCGCTTTCTGCCGTGCTTTGGGCCATGTCCAGTGGATTAAGCTGGCCATTCAACATGTTTGGCTGCAAATCAACTACGCATCACGAGGATTCTCCAGATTACTGTTTTTCTATCTAAGGAGGAATGAAAACTACCATTCAAAGAGAACTGAAAAAACATGCAACTTCGATGTCTTTATGCACATCTATGTCTATATATATATATGCATGTTATGTTTTTCAGATTACAGAGAAGCCAGGACTCAAATGCAGGAAGAGAAGAGAAGAAACCCTATATATTGAGTATGAATAAAGACATGAAATTGAGAACAAGACGTCAAGACCACAGTTAGCATAGAAAAATGCTTTGTCCTATGAATAAAGCATCACTTTTTTGGGAAATTATATACATTTTTTAATTTTATTTAATAAATTAAAAATCTTTAACTATATCATTAATTTTTTATAGAATTTAACGATTTTTAATATATTAAAACAGAGTAAGATATAATTTTTTGGATAACAAATTCATGCTCTTCTCCAAGATTACCCATGTTGAAAATGTACGAAAAAGAGTAACATGCAGTTGACCAGGATATATAGGGTATAAGTTCCCCCCCCTCTCTCTCTCTCTCTCTCTCTCTCTCTCTCTCTCTCTATATATATATATATATATAATGTCCATACGCGTTTTCCGAAAATCGAGAAGGATTTTTCTTGAAAAAGCAAGGAGCTTTTCCTATGAACTCAACTTGGCATTAGATTGAAGAAGAAACAAAGTAAAAGATAAAGATCTAAGTACTTGACTGTGTGATGTGTTAAGAGGGAGAGAGGGATAGAGAGAGAATAATGAAATGAATATCGTCAACTAACAACCTGACAAGCATCACACTAATCCAAGTCCACCACAGAATTGGCCAGAAAATTAGACACACAGCCACCATTAAAGAGAGAGCATTGCTTGCTTATACGAAGAGTTTTCAGAGTTAATTAACCTGTCCAAGGGTAAGACCGGAGGAAGATCCAAATTCACCTGCCGCGATACCGCTACCTCCGATCATATTAGGCATTTGTCTCGCCGGGATCATGATTCCAGCAGGCATGTTTCACTCCTCAGATACCCTAAATAATAGAGGTAAATGCCATCAGTATGTATCTATCTTCTTCTTCTTCTTCTTCTTCACTCCACTTCTCATGGAGGACTTTGGCTGAAGAAGAAACAAACTGGACTAGAAACAATCAAACAATTAATTTATTTTTTTAAGTAAAAAGTTGCAGAGTTGACTGATATTTTTTCGCGTGGAAATGGGTCTCATTGAGCTATCCATCCGATCTTTCACGAGAAAGTGAAAGAAAATAGTGAAAGAAATATTCTTCTTATAGCCCTTTCACAGATCAGATTTTTCAGGGTATGTGTCTGTGTATGTGTGTGTGTGTGTATATATATATATATATCACCATAGACACATATGTCTCACCAGTAACCAGCAAATCCCTCCGTGATCCAACTCTTCACTGTTTTCGTCTTCTCCTCCAGTCCTCTCTCTCTCTAAACCTAACTGCAAGAACAAAATTAAAACTGATATATATACATATATATATACATATACATGTGAATGTATATGCAAGAATGGCGGTTTCGTAAAACCACTGAAGCTAAGAAACCACTAAAACGGGAGGTATAAACCACTATCTCCGTGCGTACTTGAACTCAAAGACTCGACAACCCAAGAGCACTAGCAGCCATTGACAACTTCTCTGAAATCCCCACGAAAGGGAAGGGTGGATAGATCTGATAAAGACGGTGAGGGAGAAAGGAAAATGTGAGTTTTGACGAGGAAGGCGCGGGGGATCCTTTTATAGAGCTGGAGGATAAGAAGAAGCCAAGGAGTGGAGATAGAGAGATGAGGATGAGAGAGAAAGCGACGGATTTAGAAATGAAGGGGCAGAGGGGGATAAGAAGGGGAAGGGAAAAAGGGAGAGAATCGAGAGGGAAGAGCGCAATGGAGAAGCTGTGGAAAGGGCAGAGAAAAGGGCAAAAGATGGGAGAGGTGGAGAAAGAAAGAAAGAAAGAAAAAAATTGAGAATTGTGACAGAGAGCAGTTATTGCAAGGTGCGTAGAGATGGGATGCAATAGCATTTAATGGAGAGGAGCTGGAATTGAGAGAGAGGGAGGGAGAGAGAGAGAGAGAGAGAGAGA
>JAULJZ010157940.1:0-12466 GCA_032270985.1 Heliamphora pulchella | reverse complement strand
AGAGTTTTTTCAATTTTCCATTGGAATTGTATGGTGAAAAGGTTGATGGCTACCGAACTCCTTACCAGTCTCAAGTCTTTTACTACCTTAAATTTTGCATTTTACTGTTTCATACTTTGGTAAAAGAAAAAGATGGTTATTGGGCGGATATAATTGTTTATTTGTTTATTTTAATTTATTTATTTTTAATTTTAGTGATTTTTGTATATATTTTTTCCCTCGTCTGTCAGGATAAGTCGAAAAGTAAATCTTTTTTTTTATCAAAATGTAATTTCTTTTAGAAAAAACAAAATAATCTAATAGATCAAGTTTTATGTTACTTATTTTTATTTTTAGTGAATTTTTTTGATTCATCTCATCAAATTAATTTGAAAAATAAAAAATATCTTAGTTAAAAGATAAAAAAGTTTAGAAAAGACAAAAAATAAACCAATTTTTTAAAATTTAGCCCAAACATGGTCAATTGTACATTAATTCAAATTTTGGAGCTACTTAATCAACAAAAGATAGAATATGTAAAAACATTTGTCCATAAAAGCAAAATTGGAAGGATTTTGGTGTGACAAATATGGCAAGTTAATTAATCTTAGAATTAGAAGATATTGCGACGACTATGATTATTATAAATCTTGCAAAATTCGAAAGTTCGTAAATGTCGTATCTCAAAAAGAGCTGGCTCTTCTGTTTTTTAATGTTGCGAATTTCGAAAGTTCATAAATTCTCTCCTATTTTTGAAATTTCAAAAGTTCGTAAATTTTCTTCCATTTTCTTGGCTTGTAGAATTCGAAAGTTCGTGAATGCTCTTTGGTATTGTAGCCGCGCTTCAAGATTATCATCATCATCTAAGATAAAAGAAGTATGATGCTCAAAAACCATTTTAAAAGCACAAGATATTACAATTGAGGAAGTAATTTCAACGTAGAGCACACCACATTGTGTGACCAACATAAATAATGAATTATGAAGTAACAATGTTTTCCATTTTGGAAGTTGCGATTTGATCAACTTGTATAAATGATAATCCATAAATTATTCATGTTCAAAATATCTAAAAGATTACTTTTGATATAGAAGCTACTAAATGACTTGTGTCATGGTTTATTCACAACATATTTGCAAGCGCAACAAAATGATCAGAAAATTATTGACACAATATGTGCGTAGATGATGTTAAAAAAAAAAGTAAAACAAATTACGTGGCAAAATAGGATATGCCGACAAGAAAATCTTAGAAGTTGCTAATGGTTAGTGCTAATGAAAATTTATGTCCATTGTGGAAGTTACTCATCTATAAAGAACCACTTACCAATTATATTGGAACATAATAAATATGATTAGATAGAACAAATACCATCTTTTTTCTTAGAAACTATTAGTGAAACAAAATATGTTGTCATAAAAGCGACAAGTTTTAAATGATGAGTTGAAAAAACGACAATTTACTCGATTCTCAAAAGCTGAAAAAGATAACTAAAAGACATTACGGTTACATAAATGAATAAATTTAGTACATCGAATCATGAAACGACAATTTACAAAAATCTTAAACGCTGCTATGAATAATGATATAAACGACAACTCGTGAAACTAAAACACGGATATAAAACGACAAATTAACAACAATCAAATTTAAGTAGATGGGAATTTACTTAGGTCTACAAAGATCATCAAATATTTATTGTTTAAAACAAAAACTGCGACAACAAAACGACAAATTGCTCAACGAATAACTTTGTGCCGATAGGGAGTTGCTTAAATCTTAGAATTACTTGCAAATGTAATATTATAAAATGTTTCATTGGAAGATTTTTCTCCATGATTCCCAATTACAAGATAATAAAAAATTGTAAGAACGAAAGCACGCCGTCTAAATTAAAAATAACTACGATTTACATTAAATGTGACACTAAATTACACAAAAAAAAAAAAAAAAAAGTTTGTTGGCTAAATGATTACTTGCACAAATGACAATTTTTTCTTCAAGCCTGAAAATTGCCAAGTTCTTTAAGAATGCTAAATTCTATAATGCTTTCCGGTTTACATTAAAAAGTTTGTTTCTTGTTCAAACAAAACAACGTACCCAACAATAAACACGTAAGCATACAAAGCTACCAAAATAAATAAGCATACAAAGCTACCAAAATTTATTAAAAATCTCCATTAAGATACATAACAATATGATAACATAAAGACTCTTAATTTAAAGCTAATGCTACTTTGGAATATATTAAATTATTAATGCAATAAGTTTTTCTCCTGATCTTTTGCAACAACAATGGTCGGAAATTTCTTGTTCATTCGTGCCAAAAGAATTTATTTAAATTAATTATTAAGCTACATTAGATTTAACAATGATTAAACTGTTGAGATTTAAACATCAATCTCCGAACGCGAATAGAAGCAAAAATTCACGCACAAAAACGCAAAAAATAATTAACACCGAGAATTTACGTGGTTCGGTCCACATTGGTCTACATCCATGAGCGAGAGAGAAAATATTTCATTAACGTCGAATGTGAAAGAGTATAGAACCCGTCTCACTTCTCTTCACCAGCTAACCTCACAATTTTTGACTCACAACCTTAAACCCTAAAACTCCACTAATGTCATATTTATAAGTATCCACATAAAAATTCTAAAGAATTCTAGTAAACCCATATTATTATAAACCTTATACATAAAGAATTCTCGAAAACTCCTAATTTTATTACAACTCAATTACATATAGACCAAAATAATATAATAAAATATGAGCCTAGTAGAATACAAGACACAGTCTAATAATCTCCATTTTGGTTTAAATTCTGCAAACCACCCTAAAAATAACCAGCGTCGCTGTCGATTCTACAGTTGTCGTCGTCGTCATCGAATTGCCACAGCTAAACTGCATGGCTTGCACCTACCCACACTCCAACCCGAGTGCCCTACAAAGCTCACAACTTTGTAGAAGAACATGGCTCCATTTCTCCCACTTTGTGCGCACTATCAGAGAGATCACCGCTACTAGCCAAATCAAGAGCAAATGAGACTCGTTTTTGTCGAGGTGTACACATGTTTGTCATGTCTGTCGTATTAGTCTCGTTACTCAGAGCTTTTATGTAAACATCCAACAACTGTTGCTCTTGCATCTTGTCGGCATCCTACAAACTATCTGATTTTCTCACATGCGCACTTGTACTATCTCGTTACTTTCGTGTACCCTTGCGCCTATTCCGTGTACTTTTTTGCAACTGTTGTTTACCCTGATCACCCTTACATTTTTTTCGTGTATGTCACCTACCTATACTAGTCACATCTGATGTCTGTCAATAGCTCCACCTGTCACAATATTCTTATGAGCTTGTATAGGTTGTCAATCATTTGTTTTTGTAGTACATTCCTATTTTCTTTTGAAATCCAAAGAACTCCACCTCCGGATGAGAACCCGTAACCTCTTGAATCTAGCATCCCCAGAGAAATTAAATTCTTTCTTAGATTCGGCACATGTCTAACCCCTAGTCAAGATCAAAACGGTCCCAACAAGCCTGTAAAATCGCACTGTCCCTATACCCACAACTCTGCTCACTGCATTATTTGTCATCCTGACAGTACCTCAATTGTATAACTGATATGTATCAAAATACTCCCTGACTGCACACATGTGGAATGAACATCCAGAATTTAATATCCAATCTGGTTTTTCTATACTTGAAGTAACTGTGAGCACTTTTGATTTTTCATAATTGGAGCCCTCTACAACTGAGGTCTCTGTGATTGTTATTTCCCCTTGTCTGTCTTGTACTTCAAATAATTCCTCTTCAGATGACCTTCTTCATCACAATAATAGCACTTTTTTTTATAACCTCTTGACTTAGAACGACCTTTCTTTTTGAACCCTTCATGCCTTACTGTCGCCCTGCCTCTAACTTTTTCACTATTTGATGCAACCATGATGCCCACTCCATGTGATCTGTCACTCTCTCTCTCTTCTTCAACATCTCATGAGATATGAGAGCAGTAACAACCTCATTTAACTCAAGGGTAAAAATTCTCAAATATCAGTGTAGTCCTCAGATGCTCGTATGATGAAGGCAATGAAACAAATAGGAGAATTGCTTTATTCTCGTCTTCGATCTTTGCACCGATAGAATTTAATTTCGTTAGTATCCTATTGAACTTGTTTAAGTACTCTATAAAGTTCACTTCCTCTGTCATCTGAAGTGCATATAACTGTTTTTTTAAAGACAATTGTGTCGTCAAAGCCTTGGTGCTCTCCAACTTAGCCTAGAGTTGCGCCAGATCGCTTTCGTTGATGACTTTCTAAAGAATATTATTTTCGAGATACAACTGGATCGCACTGTTCGCCAAGTCTCACATTTCTTTCCACTCTACATCCTTCATCGTTTCTGATTTTTTTGACTTCTTCTTGAGAGCCTTGATCAGCACTTCATGCGTCAAAATATTTTTCACCATTTGTTGCTTTAAGGTGAAGTCGTTGTAGCCGTTAAAAGGTTCAATCGCGAAACTCGAACTCTTCAACGCTATTAGATTTGGCTGACAATCTCCCACAATCTGAACTCATCGTAATACCAGATATATGTAATTCTTGTTCGACGCAGTCCAAATCAACTCTGATTGTACCTAATTGCTCCTTGCTCCGATCACCCACTACGGTTTCGAATCGTCTACCGTTAGTTTTGATACCACTTGTTGGGATTTGAATATCAATCTCCGAATGTGAACGAAAGCAAAAACTGTTGCACACAAAAAAATCACACAAAAATTTACGTGATTCGGTACAACCTGCCGTCATCTACGGGTACGAGAGATAATCCACTATAACCGTAGAATATACAATTTCAAGATAAAAAATACTCTAAAATTCGACACCCACAACCTGAGCTCTGAAACAAATCCCGTTTTTCCGCTCAAAGGTTACTCCCGTGCCCCCGATATTTTTTATCTCTCCCTACATTTCTACCCCTTGATTTACTCTCTACACGAAAAACTAAAATTATAGAGTCCTATTTATAGGTAACCCTAAAACCCTAGCCTATATAATTACAAAACTCCACCCATATTAGACTCCTTGTGGATTTATGACTCAAAACTCAGTCCAAATACATGTAAATAAAATTATAATAATACGGATCCATAAAATACGAGACATTCACCCAACACAAACTTTGTTAGAGACTTACATATAGTCATTTTCTAAAATAAAGAAGTCAAGTTCAAGATAAACAAAATGAAAGACCAATTAAGTTAGTATCCTACATTTGGTCTAATTTTTTTATGTGATTTCCTTTGTTTTTAATGAATTTTTTTTCAACGTTACTCCAAGTTAATATATTTTTAAATTTTCTCTTAATCAATAATGTAAAGAAACATTTGACCAAAAATGTTAAAAAAATCAAATTAAAAAAGCTACTTAATAGGTTTTTATGACTTTTTTCGTCTTTAGTCATGTTTTTTAGCTTTAGCCTGAATGGGCATGTTTTTCAGATTCCTTTGGCATGTGGATCAAAATATCAAAAAATATGAACAAAAAATAAAATAAGAAAAAAAATTCGAAAAAGTTTAAGACCAAACCAATGTAAACTTTGAATTTAATTGATAAGAATATTGTGATAGCCTTGCATGGTAACAAGAAAAAGCCTCCTATGCTTACGAGACACTAAATTACTCCACATTGAAATGAAATATTTTGTCTCACAATTAGTTGTAGAGAGAGCTATCATATTTATAGCTATGAAAGATAATATATACAAATAAAATAAGATTACATTTGAAAGAAATATTTGAATATTTAAACAACTTGCTTAAGATTCATCACGACAACAATAATCAGATTTAAGCTTCATATGGCCACCCGTTAATTCTCAAGGCAAGTAATAATTAATTAATAACTAACTCAACTCTGCAAATGGATGGACCTATATATGTAGTAGACGGGTGGCCCTCACAATGCGAGTTCTATATGTTTTTTTTTTAATTAGTAGAGTTACAAATAAAAAATAATTATATATTTGAACATTTATGTGGAAAGTTATATTGAAAGCAGGTCGATATGTGGAGAGTAGGAAGTTGATTAATCGTGGGAAGTTAGTTGTTGTTAATTTAAGTTTACATATTTATCCTAATTTATTAATTAAATTAAAAAGTTATTTTTATCCCTATTAAATGAAGAGAAAGTCATGTGACATGGCTTAATGAACATAAACAATATTCTAACGCGTCTATGTATAAACATATATTGTCCAAAAGTTTTATTAAAAAGAAATAAAAACACTTATAGGGTGTTATATTATCTGCAATTAATATTTCAATAATCTAGTAAATTAGGATAGTGATTGTGCGAATCATGTTAAGAGAAGGCATCCTAGTCATTAAATTAATCACGGGTTTTATGGTGGCCTACTAGTATCATATTTTTAAATATTTTATTTGTATTTAGATTCTACTAATTATCGATTAGTCAATTGGAGATAAGGTGCAATCTAATCTACTTGAAGTTAATTTGTAAAAAAACACTTTTAAGATAGTAAGAAAATTGTTAATAAATAAATTTTTTTTAAGAGTTAGCTTATGAGCCATTCTCTCCTTTATAAAAAAATAGAATAATTCTTTTTTACACTTTTTTTTATCAACAAAAGAAAAAAAAATTTATATCTACCGCCTAAACAAGAATAGCTTTAGCAGTTTTAGGAGAATAAAGCCAAAGCTCAAATATGATATAATTGACAAGCAGTCAGCTCAAGAGAGAGGAGAAAAGAAAATGAAAAACAAACACCAAAAACCTAGCAGCCAACCAAGATCTAACACCAAAAACCAAATATATAGAATTAAGAGGGAGGATCCCAAGCCTCCATGTTCTTAAGAGAACTTCCTTCAAGACCCATCTTTACACATATAGGTACTTTTCTATCAATAAAATTTTGAAATTTGAGAGACAAAACGGAAAATGTGAGCCAAGAATTAAGAATTTCAAATAAAGATTCACCTATTTGATTTATTAAATATCAATAGTTGTCAAATATATGTTCTTAAATATTTATTTTTTTCTTGAGATATATTCAAGATCTTATATATTTAATATTCCGAATAATATTATAAAAAATGTATAAGTTTTTTTCAACACAATACTCTAAGGCTGTGTTTGTTTTCCAAACCATTTTGATGGGAAAAATAGTCTCCCCTGAGTGTCAATATGAGACAACATAGATAATTTTTAAGAAAGAAAGAACCGATGAATGGAATGGAATATTCGACCTCATAAAAATTAGGACAATAGTTTGGATCATGGCAAAATCAGGGGGCTCTGGTGTCACTGAATGATGTAATTTTCAATTTAGATGGTGTGAACACTATAAGAAAATGCATTTTTACGCACGCTATAATTCGTTGCAAAACAATAGCCAAATAGTCGGTAATGGCCTATATATGGCGACGAATTTCTAAGTTCTCGTTGATCCCCTATCTGGGAAGATTACTGTCGATGAAACGATACTTCGTCGTCGAAGGTTATCTTTATCGATGATCTTTACGTTGCCCATTGCTATCTTTCTGCGACGACAATTGTGTAGCGGATGTTTATCCTTCACTAATAGGATATATTCGTTGCTAATCGTATTCCTTTGCCGACTACCATTTGGTCGCTAAAAGTGGCCATGAGATACTAACAACCCATATTTGCCAAGTCGCTAATGTACTTATGGCGACAAATAATTTACTTGTCGTTAAAAGTATGGATGGAAAAAATGGTTATATTTATTTTCGAATTAGTTTTTTCACCTGTAAATATATATAAGATAAACATATATAATCACAAACAATTTCAACAAATAATGCATCATCTATTTCATCCAACAAAACATTTAAATCATAACATTATCCACAAAATACTATAACTGAATAAATATCTTTCAAACAAAGTATTAAGCGTATTACAAGTGTTCATCTAAACAATAAAATATCCCTCATATTGTCATTGAACATGGTAAGATGAACGCGTCACCACTTCAAAACATCATTGCCAACCTCCATCAAGTATCTATTATAAAATATATATTACTAAACACACAAAAATCAAACATTAAACTTAATTCAAACAGTAAATATTAAATTTATAAGTTCATTTTTCATTCTATAACTCGACATCGTATTGAGGTATCCATTGCTCCTACAAGTCTCTTTAGTCTATAGTGATATGTTAACACATGTTTTCATATTATGGGGTGATTAAATTACGACTTTGACCCTTGGCGGCATATTTACGGTTACATTAAGTTCTAGTTCCACAAAAATCTTTCTAATTTTTAATCAGACATTCTATTGGTGTATCATTTCTTCCCGCAAGTTATTTTGGTCTAGATTCACGTGTTAGAAGTGGTTTTGGGGTCATCCGGTGGATAAATTACGACTTTGACTCTAAATTGGCGGTATATTTGTCCCTCGTGATCTCCTTCCATAATCAACACACTATTTTGACTTGCACGCCAATTATCGCGATCTTTGATATGAAATCGGATGCCATTAGAAATGCAACTTGAATAAATATTGATTATTGCACCAGGATTGTTAGCTAATGATCTAATTGATGAGTTGCTTCTAGTAACCCTTTAGCTCGTAGTTGATTCATCTATATAAAAAACATATAGCAATTACATGTTCCTTGAATGTCCAAACGAGTATACTATAATGATTGCAGTCATAACTATTTTACACTCACACGTTTTTTAACCACTTTGGGAATTCAGTCTGTTGTGTTCTTGTGATATCATGTAAGCTTTGATTCTCTAAAATCTGTTTGTGTTCTCTTTTTCCAAAACGATAAGTTATGGATATTGGACAACATAACTAAATTCATATCTAAACGTATAATTTAATGTTAATGTATGCTAGATATTGTCCCAAATCTAAGTTGTGCAGGATAAACTAATGGGCGAACTCTCTTTATTTATGCGATATATCAAGAGCCCTTGTGATTGGGCCGAAAGGGCATACATTCTATTTGAACACCACAAATTACTCACATCGACATCTATATTTTGGTATGCTAGGTTAAATATGGTCTCATTCCCAAAAAGATACATCGATAGAAAGTAAGAGAATTTTTTGACAATGTAAGCCTTAGCAATTGATCCTCCTTTTGGATAAGCTCGATTGGCATCATGTAGTTTGATAAATAAATAATGAAAATATTATAAATACATTTATATATCTCATGTTGTAAGAATTTTAAAATTTTAAATGGTAATAACTATTTTTTAATTAGGTAGTACCATCGAAAACTTTATGGGTCCTCCAAATATGGCCTGACGAGACAAGTGAATTGCTAAATGGATCATAACATCAAAAAATATTGAAGAAAAAATCTTTTCCATCTTGCGCAACAAATTGGTGAAAAAGTGTATATTGCCTGAGGCTCTTTAAAGAACCCATCGGCTCGCCTTCATAAGCACAACTCTTTACTTATTTTCATATCCTCTAAATTATCAATGGATGCTTTTTCAGTATTTTGTTCTTTTCATTTATATTCAATAGTAATTCTAATAAATTATCGCAAATATTCTTTTTTATATGCACAACATCAAGGTTTTGCCAGAGCATAATTGTCTTCCAATAAGAAAGCTCAAATAAAATTTTTAAAAAACCCAATTCAGCATTTGATTTTTCCTTTTTCGTTTTATATGGTCGGATGCTTTTCATAGAGTTCATGTTCCTTGATTCAATTGATCCAAAAGTTATTCACCAAATAACTCTGTTGGCTTTGACTGGATCTTTAATCTTACCGTTAAAGAGGCTACTTCTTCGCCACAGATGGTCCTCAACCAAAAAACAGCGAGCACTTGTGTTTGGTATATTAGGGCCCTGTTTGGTAACTTACTTATTTGTTTATTGACAAATAAGCAAAAACATGAATAAATAATGGTGTTTGGCTCAATTGGCTTATTTGCTTATTTTAACTTATTTGACTTATTTTTGGCATATTTTTTAGCTTATTTTGACTTTTTTTAGCTTATTTTGGCTTTATTTGGCTTTATTTTGGTTAAATTTTACTTATTTGATAAACCAAACAAAATTGTTTATTTAGCTCTTTATAAGCCAAATAAACCAATAAGTTATTTATCCAAACGGAACCTAATTCTTTTGCTAATTGTTTAAAATTAGTTGATTGAGTAAAAAAAAATTTTTTTTTTTGTTTAACTTGTATAGCATTGCTCTCTATATACTTGATTACAATGATTATGTATAGTTGGCATTAGTTGATAGTAAATAAGTTAAATCAAGCAGTAGTATTCTTGTTTTTTAAATTAGGGTGAAAGTTTAAATAAAGTATTTTATGAATTAGTAATTTGATTTAATTTTTTAATTTCTTAACTTTTTTATTTTTTTAAACAAGTCATGATGTTATTATTATTATTTTATTTTTTGTTTTTAATAAAAAAAACTAAAAATTTTGAGTTGACAATTAGGCTGTCCGAGTCAAAAAATGAGGAGTTACAAATTTTTAGTAGATAAGAACAAACCTCGTAAAACGTAATTAAGTCTCATGCATTTATGAGATTAGAGCAAACCAAATCCACTAATACATGCAAGCACGACACTGGGCTGTCATGCAAACGGGTGACTTCCCCATTATGCATTGTTTGGTTTACCTTTTATAATCTTTATTGTTTAATATTTTTTTTTGAATTATATATATATATATATTACTTTTTGATTCATCATAACTTGTAATTAGATGAATTAAAAATAAATTTTTTTGCTGAAGTTAGAAAATTGTTTTTTTCTCACAGTTTTTGTATTTTAATTAAAAAAAATATGTTTCTAGTTTTTTTCCTAATTAAAGGAAACTAAAAAGGTAAAAATCCGGACATACATTTAAAAACCTTGACTAAAAGCGTAAAAAAATCGTCTTATTTTAAACATTCCAAAACTAAGCATTTTTTTACATTCAATGACTATGCACTTATTTATTTATTTATTTATTTATTTATTTTCTCATTTAATTGAGAAGCCAAACGTAACCTTAGGTTAGAAAACAAACCTATTTACCCAAAAATAAAAATAAAAAAAGTTATGACGGGTTATACATAGATCCAAAACATTTTACAAAAGATTCCTCTTCATAGAAAATATATATATATGATTTTAGCTCGATTAAAAAATATAATTTCTATAAGCTTTTCTTTCAACCAAAAATAGTTTTTAAAAAACCATTAAAAAATTTAACTTTAAAATTTTAAACAAAATGAACTGGATTTAAGACTTTTTTTAAAATTTTTGCCACATTAACAAAAAAGCAAAAAGTCGACAGCCAAACATACTCTTAGTTTATTGAATGTTTTTATTTCAAAATATGTCAGACTATTTAGCATGTCTAAAAAGTTTAGATATTAGAAATTTAGGCTTTTATTAAAAAAGATAAAGAAAAAAATTTAAATTATTTGGAATAATCTGTTTATAGTATTGTTGTCTTCTATTTTTTTATTTAAATATCTAAAATACACTTGCTTCTTAATTTTAAGTAGTAGTATCTAAGATAACAACGCATCTTCTTTTATGTTTTATTTCTGATAGTGGAGTTAACTTTTTCACTCAAGTTATTACCGTTATTTTATTTTTAAAAAGTTAAATTATTTAATATATGTATATACTTTTTTATCTTAGAAAACGAAATAAGAAAAAATAGTGGGATTTTAAGAGATACTAAACATTATAACTTAAAAATTAATTTTTACTTTTTATTAAAATTCTAATAAACTCTTATTTTTTTTACTTTTAAGCAGTAACATTTGGGATAACATCACGATTTCCTTTTTTTATTTTTAAGAATCAAGTTATTTTTTTTATCAAGAATATTATAGTGATTTTTTTTTTTTGAAGAAAATAAGTTAGATGTTTTAGAATGTGTATATTGTTTTTTTACTTAAAAAATGAAGTGAAAAAATAGTGAGTTTAAAAGCTTCTTTTTTTTTATTTATTTACCCCAAACAAGATCTTAATTTGTTATCACAAACCAAAAAACATTAATAAGTCGTAAGTCGTAACAATTTCTTTAACGTACAGTACAGTATATATTTATTTTAACAGAGGTACTTCAAAATTGTTGTGCTGAGCCCCACGGAAGGAATCAGAAAATTTACTGTGTGGGGACCAATCGGAACGTGGAACGTGGCTGTGTCGTGAAAGAACAGCATCGTTCTGTGTTTTTTTTTAATATTTAATTTCTAGATATGTTTTTATGATCGGATTCGTTCATTATGTAGAGTTCATTAAATTTATTATTCATATAAAAATTTAGGTTGATCTGATACCTACATCTATGTGATCGCGTAATGTTCATTTATAATCAAACGTATAAAAATTATAATTTTGAGAAAAATAACTGTTAAACAAATGCTATTAATCAAATCATTACAGAAATCGAATCAACTTAAATTTTTGTATTAATAATAAACTCGATGAACTCCACATAATA
>JAULJZ010157931.1:0-21915 GCA_032270985.1 Heliamphora pulchella | reverse complement strand
ACACCCCCCCCCCCCCCCCCCCACTCGTGGATTTGGCTCTATATTTTGTATCCATGACTGAGATACCGATAGAAAGCCACACCAAGTACCAAGAACAAAACTAAGAAGCCTAGTCCCCCCCCAAATCCAAGAAGACAGAGAGCAAAAAGAGACACAGACCGAGTAACACCTAAGGATTTTCAGGAGCAATAGATAAAAGAAAACAAAACACAATAGATATCCGACTAACTAATGAGCATGACAAAAAAAATTGGTATAGAACAAGTAAAAAAAACTAATCTAAACCATAGAGAAAACCCACTTTTTTTATGTTTAATGAAAACAAAACAAAACAAAATGAAACCCTAGAAGCAACTTACCTGATAGCAGAGGAGGCTCACACGAAATGTCAATCCACAGAGAGAAGAGAATGAATGAACCTATGGAACACAAACGACCAAACACAAACAACTCAACCCTAGGCCATGTGAAAACAAAGAAAAACAAACCAACATACAGGAGAGGACAAGAGATGTAGAGCACTTACGAGAGGAAGGAGCGAAGATCTCAAGAACCAGAGTAGAAGAGGAGAGAACCCCAGAGAGAAGGACCGGTAGAGAGAGAGACAGATTTTTCAAATGAAATGAGAAACCAGCGCGAGAAGACTTTAAAAAAAGCTGTATGGACCTATCAATCCGTCTAACAACCGATTGATCGGTCGTGTGGTTCTTAGAGCAGATAAACTGAGAGGGACATGAGACGGCTTGAAAGACAGATCGATCTATCTAAACAAACAACACTCTACAGAACAAAACAACCAACGAAACGAACAAGATAAAAGAAGAAAAGCCAAAAGAAAAATTTTTTTTTTGAAGAGAAAAAGAAACACTTGTATCAAGAACAAAGGACCCAGAAGTATTCCAACATGTATGAATGTTCTTTTAAATTTTAATTCCAGAGTCAAGCCCAGCAATCAATGATGTTAAAACTCACTCATATACGAGAAGAGATACATTTAGAACAAATTATATGACAATAAGTGAGTGTGTGCGCTAAATTGAACAGATATATCGAGTTTTAGCACATATGGAGACAAATAATATGAGTTACTCTGTCAGATCAGATAGCCACAAGTCACACAAAATGATTCTATTGTCAACTCAAACACACTTGTCAGATAAACTCTCCCTTAATCCAGGCACCAAAAGAAAATTAGGCATAGATCCTCTGGCGGCAGCCACACTAAGACGTACGAGAAAGCAAGGCACGCTTAGGTAGCCATTTCCAAAATCAACCTTTTTTAAAAAAAAACAACCATGAATGCAAAGGCAACTTTCACACTAATATGAACGAAAAAGCAAGATTCGCATAGGTAGCCATTTCCTTAGATACAAACGCATATGGGCACTTAAACTGAGGCCACACACTAGTACATACGAAAAGGCATGGTCCGCACAGGTAGTCATTTTCTCAAACAACAAACCAAGATTTTGCCCAGATCAGAGAGAAATTAATCTTCCGAGAACATAGGAGATGTCAATATAGATCACGTCATGCACATAAGGGGAACGGATACTGTGTCAGAACTTCAAACATCATTTGATTCCAATATATGGAAAACCGAACTACCATATTCAAATAGATGTGTACATAATAGAATTTCGTCAAAATGTATTTCACAGCCTATATGGTTGGGCCAAAACCAACAAGAACAACAGCAAGTCTCCAGGAATGAAATCAAGCAGTGCACATATACATTTACATATGAATACAACAAGGTACTTAACACTTAACACGTGGTTCCTAGTCCCAATTTTTTTTTATTTAAAAGAAAAACACTACTCGACAAAACAGACTCCTAGAGTCTTCATAAGAAACTCAAACCAAAGATGATCAAGGGGTTTGGTCAAGATATGTGCTCGCTAAAACTCAGTAGTGATGTGCTCAAGAACAACTGTGCCATCTTCTACAAGATCCTGAATAAAATGATGACGAATATCAATGTGCTTGGTTCGAGAATGTTGAACATGATTCTTCGAGATGTTTATAGCACTGGTGTTGTCACAATACAACACGATCGAACCCTGTTCAAACCCGTAATTAGACAACATCTGTTTCATCTATAGAAGCTGAGTGCAACCACTCTCAGCTACTATGTATTCAGCTTCAGCTATAGAAAGAGATATGGCATTCTACTTTTTGCTATGCTAGGAGACAAGATTGTTCCCTATGTAAAAACACCCACCCGAGGTGCTTTTTCTATCATCGACACTCCCAACCCAATCAGCATCAGTAAAATCGACGATTTCAGCAGTTGTATCATAAGTAACCTAAATCCCAAACCCAAAAGTCCCATTCACATATTTGATGATACGTTTTATAGCCAACAAATGAGACTCTTTGGGACTAGTATGATATCTAGCACATACCCCAACACTGAAGGCAATGTCAGGGCAACTCGTAGTCAAGTACAGTAAACTCCCTATCATACTCATGTACATGGTCTAGTCAACAGGTTTACCAGATTCATCTTTGGACAACTTAGTGGTGACGCTCATAAGGGTTTGGGCATGTTTTGAATTTTCTATACCAAATTTGTTAACTAAATTTCTAGTATACTTGGATTGCGAAATAAACATCCCAAATTCAGACTGTTTAATCTGAAGCCCTAAGAAATAGTTTAATTCACCTATTAGGCTCATTTCAAACTCATTGCTCATCTCTGTTGAAAAATCTTTCACTAAAGTGTTATTAGTTGGCCCAAAGACTATGTCATCGACATATATTTGAACTACAAGAATGTCACGGGTCTGAATGTAAATAAACAAGGTTCTGTCCACTCTACCCCTACAGAAATCTTTTCCTAACAAAAAGGAGGTTAACCTGTCATACCAGGCTCTGGGAGCCTGTTTTAGCCCATATAAAGCTTTTCTAAGTTTCATAACATGATTGGGTAAAGACGGGTCAACAAACCCTTTAGGTTGTTCAACATATGCCTCTTCTTTAAGATTACCATTCAAGAAAGCACTTTTAACATCCATTTAAAACAATTTGATGTGAAGCTTACAAGCTATGACAAAAAAGATCCTAATGGATTCGAGACGAGCCACATGGGCAAAAGTCTCATCAAAGTCAATGCCTTCAACCTGAGTGTAACCTTGTGTAACCAATCTAGCCTTATTCCTAATCACTTCACCAAATTTATTTATTTTATTTTTGAATATCCATTTGGTGCCTATGACATTCTTGTCAGAGGGCCAAGAGCCTAGTTCCCACACATTATTCCTAACAAATTATTCCAATTCCTCATGCATGGCATTAATCTAATTTTCATCAAGTAAGGCATCATTGACAGATTTAGGTTCCAATAATGACACACAGCACATATAAGTTACCTCATCCCTCATTTGACGCTAGGTCCGCATCCTATCAGTGACTTCTCCCAGAACTTGAGAGACTGGGTGATTGAGATTCACCCTTGCAGATGGTTCCAGGCCTTTCTTTTGAAAACCTTTGGGTTCTAATTCTTGCAACTGAGTTCCCTGTTTCATACTTGTGGGAGTCTTCTAGATAGGGTCTTCACATACTTCCAGTGTAGGCTAAATTTTAGCTTTATCAGCTTTCGGTTCTTCAACGAGTGAACCTGAAATAGAAAGATCAGTATCAGCAGGTGTAAACATTGGTTCATCATCAATAACCACATTTATAGATTCCATAACAGTAGATGTCCTATTGTTAAAAACTCTATATGCACGGCTATTGGTGGAGTAGCCTAAGGAAATCCCCCCATCACTACGGGTGTCGAATTTACCCAACTGTTTCCTATCCCGAAAGATATAACACTTACTGCCAAAAGTACAAAAGTACTTGACAGTCGATTTTGTTCCTTTCCATAGTTCATAGGGTGTGTGAAGGGTTCCTGGTCTCAGGTAGACACGATTAATTATGTAACATGTAGTGTTTACCTCTTCTACTAAAAAAAGTTGTGAAGCCTTCTTATCGTGCAACATGACCCGTGCCATTTCTTGAAGAACCTTATTTTTTCTTTCAGCCACTTCATTTTGCTAAGGAGTTTTAGGTGCAGAAAATTCATGCTGTATACCCAATTCTTCAAAAAACGAAGTGAATTCGGAGTTTTCAAACTCCTTCCCATGATTAGACCGAATGTGGATAACTGAATTGTGGGACTTGGATTTTTCATTTTGAAGCTTAAGGACAAGAGTTTTGAAACTTGAGAATGTGTCAGACTTTTCTCTCAAAAAAATAACTCAAGTAAACCGAGAGAAATTGTCCACAGCCACAAAAAGGTATTTCTTCTTGCCCAAACTTTCAGTTCTAGTTGGTCCCATTATATCCATATGAATCAGCTCCAGAGGAGCTTTGGTGCCTAAACCATCAGTCTTCTTATGTGGAACTCTGGTTTGTTTACCAACCTGACACGTACCACAGACACAATTCACTTAACTTCCCAACTTTGGAATGCCTCTAATTAACTCTTTATTGGCAATCTTAATGAGATCCTTGTAATTTACACGTTGAAGTCTCCGATGCCATAATTTAGCATCATTGATTTTGATCGAATTACAAGTTTCAGCATTTATAGGAATAATACCATAGCAATTATCAGACGTTCTAACACCATGCATCACAGTTTTACCTTTCTTATCCAAAATGATACAATTATCTTTTAAAAAATGCACTTCATGATGAGTATCGCACATCTGACTGATGCTTAGCAGATTTGCCTTTAAACCGTCAACCAAAAGAATATTTTCCAACTTAGGAAGCCCAAGGGAAGAGATAGTACCTTTTTCTATGATTTTTGTCGAATTTCCATCCCCAAAGGTCACCATCCCACAATTATAAGATTCTAAAGTGACAAACAAAGATTTGTCCCCAGACATGTGTCGAGAGTAACCACTGTCCAGATACCACATATGAGAACTTTGAGCTCTCATGGCAGTCTGAATCACATAAGATTTCAGATCTTTGGATTAAACCCACACTTTTCTAGTTTTCACAGGAGGTGACTCTTTTACATGTGTTCTAGGAGCATTAGGTAAGGACGGTCTATGAAACGAGACAAAATAACTTAAGTGAGACATGTCATGCAATTTAAAGCAATGTGGTCTGATATAACCTCTCATTCCACAATAATGGCAAATGAGAACAAATTTCTTATTTCCTATGGGCATTCGATGTAAGAGTTTGCAATAAGGACGAATGTGACCCAGAATGCCACAATGATGACAGATAGGAGATGAGTTAGGCTTTCTTACCTTGCCACGTTGTAAGGTGGCTTACCTGTCGTGCTTGTTCTTTCTGTCCTCACTTTCACTTCCTCTGCCTGCTTAGCTTTCACAAATATCGGGGCTTCTTATTCTTTTTGTTTCCCCAAGGATTGATTTGACGTGCTAGCAAATCCTAAACCTGCTCGGTCACAAGCTGCCTTTTGATCACCAAGAAGCCCATCCAAAGCACGTGACCCTGCATTCCAACACTTGAGAGTAGCATTAGCTTAATTCAATTTATTTTCAAGATCAGTGATATGACATTCAAACTCAAACAATTTAGCCGACTTATCATCATTCAAAAGTATGAACCTTTCTTTATCTTGTTTACAGTTTTCCAAGTTAATGCATAAGATATTCAATTTAGTTTTTAGATCTTCTTTTTTTGCTTGAGCTATCAGTAGCTCTTGCACAAGTTTTTCTTTTTCACTCTCACAGATTTTAAGTTGAAAAGGAAGTTTGGCACATTTTTTATTAGCACATAGCTCTCCTTGTACAACTTATCGTAAGCTCCTTTGAGAGTATCACTATCTTCCCCTTCAACATTTTGGACATTATCTTCATCTTTCTCATCCTCATTCACTAATTTATTCAGTTCAATGATACTATCATCAGAGTGAACAGAAGCAGCAAAAGCTATAATGTTATTGTCATCATATTGATTCTCATTGTCATCACTCAACTCAGGTTCGCTTTCATCGTCCCAAGTTACAGTGAACACTTTTCGCTTCTTTTTCATCTTGTTTGGACATTCCTGAGCAATGTGTCCAAAACCTTTGCACTCATAACACTGGAGGCCAGAACCTTGAGGTTTTTGCCCCTTTTTGTCAAAGATTTTAGGACCATTCTTGGGTTTATCATTCCCAAATCGTTTATGAGATTTGTCGTCCTAATTCTGCTTTTTGATTTTCTAGAATTTTTTAAACTTTTTGACAAACATAGCCATCATCTCAGGATTAAACTCATCATCAGAATCACTAGCAAACCCTTGAGCTGAAGTGAAAGCCAGGTTTTTTGAAAATTTATGATTTTAAAAATTCAGCTCATACGTTTGCAAGTTTTCAACCAAGCTTTCCACTGTAATAGAATCAATGTCTTTACTTTCCTCTATTGCAGTGACTTTTGATTGGAAGCGTTCGGGAAGAGATCGTAATTTTTTTTTAACAATTTTTAAATTATGAATCTTTTCACCAAGATTAAAAGAAGTATTAACAATATCGCTTAACTTGGCGTAAAAATCGTCAAACCTCTCGTCTTCTTTCATACGAAGAGTTTCAAAATTTGTAGTAAGACGTTGAAGTTTAGAAATTTTTACAATTTGAGTCCCTTCATGAGTGATTTTCAATATTTTTCATGCTTCTTTAGCCAACTCACAAGTGCTTATTTTATGAAATTCTTCCTGAGTGACCCCGCTAAAGATGGCGTTCATAGCCTTACTGTTCCAACCGGCATTCTCAAAGTCAGTTCTATCCCATTTACCTGATGGCTTAGCGACACTTTTCTCATCTACGGTCATGGTTGGATACTTATAACCCTCAGTAATAGCTAACCAAACCCTTTCATCAATGGACTTAAGAAAAGCTCTCATCCGAACTTTCAAACTTTCCACAGAGCAGTTAACATTAGTCCATCGGAAACAAATTATAGAACCATTGTCCCAGAATTGCCAAGAATATAATATAACAAGTGAAAACCTAACAAGGGTAAACAATAGTTGCGAAAAAGCACACGGAATAGGCGTAGGAGTACACAGAAGTGATGAGGTAGACAAGTACACATGTGAGCAAATCAGAAGGTGTGTAGGATGCTGACAAAATACGAAAGCAATTGTTGTTAGATGTTCACAAGAAAGCTCTAGGTAAAAAGATTAATACGACTGACGTAACAGATGGGTGTACACCTCAATAGAAACGAATCTCCTTTGCTCTTAATTTGGTTAATGGCGGTGATCTCTTTAGTTATGTGCACAAATAGAGAGAGATAGAGCCACGTTCTTCTACAAAGTAGTAAGCTTTGTGAGCCACCCGTGTTGAGGTGCTGGCACCTCGGTATAGAGGTGTGGGTCATGCTATTTGGGTGTGGCAATTCGATGATGACGATGGTAGAATCGACATTGGCGCGGGTTATCTTCAGGATGGTTTGCAGAATTCAAGCCAATGTGGAGATTATTGGGCTAGGTGTCTTGTATTCTACTAGACACATATTTATTATATTATTTAGTTTATATATAATTGCGTTGGAGTGGAATTAGGGTCTCATTAGAAACTCTTTATGTATAGGGTTTATAATAACATGGACACGTGGGATTTTATAGTTTTCACATGTGGTGCCTATAAATAGAACACTAGTGGAGCCCTAGGGTTTAAGAGAAAATTTGAAACGTTAGTTGGTAGAGAGAAGGGAGATGAGTGTTGTACTCTTTCACATTCGACTTAGTGAAATATTTTCTCTCTTACTCGTGGACGTAGGCTGGTGTGAGCCGAACCACGTAAATTTTTTATGTTGATTATTTTCTACTTCTTTGTGCGTGAACTTTTGCTTTTATTTGCATTCGGGGATTGGTATTTAAATTCTAACATGAAATTATATATATATCTTCAGTAACTCTGAAGTGATTTGAACTAGTAATCATTTAGAGCAAACCCAAGATCAGACTAGTTGAGCTACCCCTAAGGATTATGGCTTGTCTTCTCTTTTATTGCCTATTTCTTGTCTAGCCCATCTTAATCTCAATCATCTGATGTTAGTTCTTCCGTTATAGTCAAAACCACATTCAAGGTCCTTAAGAAAATGATCATATATGTCGAAACTCGCAAGAAAAACCAAACGAGAGAAGAAAGGAAAGTAAAGATACAAGGTGCATGAAAGAGAACTCTTTCCCAAAACAATGCACAGAACTCACGTCCTCAAGAGCAATATAAGTGATCAGCCAGCATTTAACTTGTGGTATGTTACAGATCTAACATATAAGTTATGTTTGAAATGTGGGATTACAATATTGGACTGGGCTATTAGTCCAAGGAATTTTTTAATCCCATGTTTATTTACTAAAATAGTAATGGGACTAATTATCTTGGATGACTCACAATTCCATGGATTAGAGGATAATTAGTCTCATAGGGGGATTGGATACATAATCGCGGGATAACAAATCCCATGGACTAAATATAAAATTACTTATTTATCCTCGTATATAAACCTCAAATTGACAGCCCTAGCTATTTTCGTCTGCTATCATCCATCTACCACGCTCGACAGCCCTAATCTCAAATATGAGGTCCTGGTGGTCTGAGGTATTGGGGTCCCGGGAGTCTCAAGGTCTCAAGGATCCCGGGGTCCCAGAGGATTTTGGGGTCCGAGGTCCTAGGGTTCTAAGGGTCTCGAAGTTCAAGGATTCGGGGCCCGGGTCTACGAGGTCCTAGGGGTTTGGGGATCTGAGGATCTAGGAGGTCTACTGGTTTTAAGGTCCAGAACTACAGGGATTATACCTTTGAGTTTTGGCCATACGATCATACCTTCAACTCATTTCTTTTTGTGTACAGGAACCAAAATCACCAGGATCCCTTGAATCGTGACATTTTCAATCTTCTCGTAGAATGTTGAGACAAACATTTCCTTCAAAGTCAATATTAGAATGATAAACCCACAGGTTCGATGCAATACTAGTGAAGACTGTCTCAATAACCACTTAAAAATATATATATTATTGGGCAAGAATAAACAGGTTTTAATATAAACTGACAAAATGAGTTCTACCTTAGTCTTGCATTTGACTTTTTGTGTCTCGCACGGATAGATGTGAGAAACTTGGAAAGAAAATGAAAAAGTGCCTCCTCTGTATGAGTATACAGTTGATTTATGATTATTTTCATAAAAAAAAAACTCAAATACATATAAAATAAAGGGAACAAATATCATTAATAAAATTACATAATCGTTCCTTCCTATCAATTGTTCCACAAAATTCAAAACTCAGTTGTTTTGGAAGACTACTTCCAAATAATATCCATCATCAAGCCGAATGGAAATCTCAAAATTCATCAGATCATCCTTGCCATTAGGGAAGGATATGGCACATGGTTGGGGAAGGTTGAGCTCGCTGATATCTACAAGATGTGAAATCTCAAATGTAACACAGAAAATCTCATAGTTGAGGTACAAACAACAAATTCTTTAGGCCCAAAAAAATTAGAAATCGTAAGTTTACTCGATTAGAGAACAACAAAAAGTATATAAAAACACATAAAAGTTAGCATGATGTTGTAGTCAAAGATTCAAAATGGCTTCAGTAACATACCACAGGAGTGTTTGGCAAAACTATTACTAGTAGTTTTAAACTTTTTGTTATTAATTTTAACTATAAGGTAAAAAAATTTTCAAACACCCACAACTTCTATTATAATTTATAATTACTTTTCTTCTATTTCAGTTACAAGTTACAATTTTTACCAAGCACTCACAACTTTTACTACAAGTTATAATCTATAAACTACTAGTTTTATCAATGCCAAACACCACCAACATATCTTTTTGGAACAAGTTGGAAATATCGTCCATCTTTATAGCTCTTAACTATTTGATCAATGAATGGAACTGTCGAGACATAACACGTGACAAAAATATATCATAGCACAACATGATCAAGATATAATCTGACCATCTTGCTCTCCAACAACTCAATTATTACAGAAAGGCAAGTAATGAACCCTATAGACACTAATACCACTAATGCAAGACAATCAAAAAAAACCTTAGGCACTTGTACCTACGGATACCTATGATTATGCACTTATGGATGAATTGGAATCCACGCTAATTTTAAAAGGAATCATGTTTATCATTCAATCAATTAGTAATTCAAATTACTAACTTAAAGACTCTTTAAATAGACTCGTTGGATATCAAAAGAATAATATGAAAGAAAAAAACAATCTTATCCCATGTTTTGCATTCAGCAGTTACTAAAGATTGCTTCTTTTGTGCACATGTTTAGAGAAATATAATAAATTATCTTTATTTTGTTTTCTCTCTCTCTCTCATTCATTTCTCTTTTCTTTCTCTCTCATTCCTTTCTCTTTTTAAGCACATAGTACTTTGAATGTTTATTTGCCTCTTTATCATCATTTCCTTACGTGTCTCTCTCTCTGTCGCTCATCCTTTTTTTTCACATTTTCTATTTTAATGAGTGACATTATAAAGAGTTAGATATTTCTTCAAGTATGTTTTTATACTTTTAAAGCAAATAGTATACATTTTCGATTTTAATTTACAAATTTCGTACCAAAGAAAGTTTCAACAATTAGTTTTTATAAATTAAAAAAATTATTTTACTTTTAAAAAAACATACACTATTTTTCTATCTATCTCTATCTCATCCCTTTCTTCCTTGACTATTTGTTTCTCTCTCATTCTTTTTTATTAGGTGATTTGGGAATAGGTCCCATTTAGGGGAATAATATTCCAATAAGTTCTACCAAAAAATTATATTCCATTAAGTTTTATTTTATATTTTTTATACTAAAATTACCCTTAATATAACATATACTTTCCACCACCACCAACACCACTCTCTATCACCATCACCACCACCGCCGCCACTGTCGCCCGCTACAACCACCATCATATAGCCACCACTCTTTACCATCACCACCACCAGATTCGTCAGAGAGAGATAAGGAAACGAAAAATTCTCGTTCTAAATCTGAAATGTCTCATTTGTTATGAATGTTTCATTTTGGTTCTAGATCTGAAAATTAGACATTGTTATCAAATTTCTCATTTGTTATGAAATGTCTCAAGATATTTCTTGAACAAATGAGACAATTCATAATAAATGTCTCATTTTTTAAAATGAGACATTTTATGTAAATGAGATATTTTTAAAATAAATGTGTATGTGAATGTGTAAATGTCTCATTATTTTTTAACAAATGAGACATTTATTATTTTTAAAATGAGACATTGGTCACCACCACCACCACCACCGAAATACAGATCTGTATAAGAATCTCTATAATTTTTACATTAAAAACTCCGACCACCACCAAACACATATGTGATTCGCAACAACCACCACCATCACACACACACACACACACACACACACAGAGTTTGGATCTGATTCGCAACAACCACCACACACACACACACACACACACACACACATAGAGAAACAGTGATCGTCGCCTCGCCTCACCTCATCGTCATCTTGTCGTCGTCCAGCGCCGTCGTCGTCGTCCAGAATAGGCCAGGTCACTAACAAACATGAAAACTCTCAATTCCAGGTGCTGGAACGAGATCCAGGTGGCGGCGATTTTGAAACCAGATCCAAGCGGTGCAATGCGATTTTGCCGTTCTTGCCGTTCTACCATGCTCGTCGTCGCTGTCGCCATCCACAGTGAATGGCAGCAAAAGCGACAAATCTGATGGTGAGAGGCGACGACCGCAGCGAATCTGGTGGTCAGGGGCGGCGAGTGCAGGGGATCAGTGAGGCTACCAGAGGGAGTGAGAGGGAGAGTGAGATAGGGCACAACAGGGAGCGTGAGAATAAGTTTGGGAAATAAGGGCATATTTGTCCACGTCATTAATAAATTTTAAAAAGTAAGACCTCGTGGAATATTCAAAATATTATTCGGACCTAATGGAATACAAGTCCCCAAAATGGGACCTTGAATTAAGTTTCCCTTTTTTATTTGCCTATATCTCTCATCCCTTTCTTCACTTAGTGGCTTTCACATTTTTCATTTGTTTAGGTGACATCAAAAAGAGCTGACATCAATAAGGATTAGACATTCTCTAGGTACATTTCTTTAGGTGACATCAAATATTTTTTTTTACGCATCTTCAAAGATTTAGAGAGAGCTTTGTTGATTTTGTACTTGAAAGAAGAGAGAAATCAAATTGTTGAGAATTGGACTCGAAGAAGATGGCGAGGGACACTAGAATAAATGACGGTATGGTTGTTTTGGGATTCAGAGGTAACAATTCGGATACTGATATGTATGTCTAGGATTCGACATGTTTTGAAACAAATGAACCCGTGGAGAAGAATTTCATTTTGTTTTCAAAGGAATCGCAGCTGTAGATAAAAATGGAGAAAGTGAGACAAAACCTAACACCAAAATTGGTGACACAGTGACTTTCATCGAAAAAATTAGGAAACATGTGAATTTCATCGCAAAATTTAGTATCAGGTTAGATTGTCAATTATGTGTGGATAACTATATTTTAAAGATAAATGGGTTCCACATATTTTTTTAGTCTGATATTTAATTCGTCAATTTTAGTTCCAAATTATTCCATGTAGATAAATTATACTTAATATGTCAGATTAAGGAAAAGAGAACTAATACCAAGGAGAGTGTAATTGTGGAGATTTTCAACAATTAAAATAATTATATTTCTTTGCCAATTTTTTAATTTCATGTTAATTAAATAAAAGATAATTTTATAATATTATTTAAATATCATAATTATATTTTAAAATAATTGCATCTCTCTCACAAATCCCTTTCTTCTTTTAATGTGTTTCACGTTTTCCATTTTGCTCTAGTGACATCAAAAAGGGCTCATATCAACCTGGGTTGGACATTTTTTTAGGTACATTTTTACCTTTTTAAAACAAATAGCATATATTTTTACTTGTTTTTAGCTTTATACGTACTATTTTTAAGTTGTTGTCTCTTCCTAAACAAAATTATGTGGCACACCTGATGGAATCCTCTTTAATTTGAAACTTTTTTAACTCAAAATATTTTAAACTGTCCATATTTTAAAAAATTTAATATTCATACAGAATGAAAGTTTCAGCAATTAGGTTTTCAAAATGAAAAAAAAAATAGTTTAATATAATTCCAAGAAAACATTAGAAAAATGATTTTTCTTTTGCTTTGATAATTTATTAAACCTTTTGGGATAAAAATTTACAAAGCAAAGACCATTCTTCCTCTTCTTTACTTATATTTATCACTTCAAGGTCTCACTTAAAAGCAAGAGCGAAAATGAAATCAACTGTCCTATTATTTTTGTTGCATGGACTTGGGAGACCACAAGCCTACCTATAGTTATGATTATGCCTGTGCAAAGCCTTTTGTAAGCATATGTGTCTTTATTTTTAATTTAAGACAATCAATTCTTGAAAAGAAAAAAAAGTTTCTACTTTATTTGAAAATAAGAATATTCAGTTTCATTTAAAAAACAAAATTCAATTTTTTTTAAAGAAAAACTCAACCCCTCTATTTTATTTGAGGCATTCAATTGCTTACATTGTCTTATCTTAATATTTTAATTTTCATCATAGTCGTATTTTTTGGAAATTGTAAACTTTCATGGTATAATGTACACAGAAAAAATAAATCATTTTTAAAAAAACTAATTCTTACCAAAGTTAAATAAAATAGAGTTTTAAAGTTTATGTTGGTTGCTATGTTTTGATCTTATAATTTTCAGCCTTCAACAAAATTATGTCTCCAAATTTCAAAAAAATGTTTGGCCCAAATAAACTGTTTAAATTGTCACAAAAAAATGATAACACAAAAAATAACTCATTTATACTAAAATTATTGTCTATGTCAAAGCATTTTTATTTTAGAGTGATAGAGTAGAATGAAAAATACTATGGATTCAAATCATCAAGACCGGATAGATGACACACCAATACCATCAAAATGGTACACAAGTCAAAGAACATAACCAATAAATTGAGTGGTTGTAACAAGTGAAATAACAAAATCGTGTGCCACAATAAATGCACCAATAACCTCTAGCAGATGTTGAAGAGATAAAGAAATAGGCATTCAAAACATATATGACTATAAAACATGGTGCTGAATAAACTGTCTATAGACTAGCACGACGTCATCTCATAGAACAAATGAGAAGGAGCTCAAATCGATTTGAACTAAATCAAAGTCAAAATATCTCTCAAAATGGCATACAAAGATAAAACATCTGAGTTGGGCCACACAACAAAGAATATCAATAAGCATTTCGCAACGTGAAGATCATTTAGGTCAAACTATAGCCAACGATGTTCTCTAAGTAAAAGATTTACCACTTCCAACATTATTATTAAAAAAATATAAAATGTCATTTTATTGCCATCTAACATCATCCATATGACGATTTTGTTAATTATTTTAATATTATGTATATAGAACTTTATGGATGGAATTCTTTCAAAGATTCCAAATGTATTGCGTCGACCTTTAGAGTCACCTTTTTCGGCCACTTGTATTGGTGCCATATTCATTGCGGTTCAAAAGTAATGTCTACTAGAATGTGGTAGACTTAAACTCACTTACTTAACACCTTTACCTCAACATGCATATACTCCTTCTACTCATGAGCATGATGGCACAAATGGATGTAGAAAAGATAAACTCTGCCAACTTACATAGCATGTTACACAGTAATTATATATGCCTTATTTGTACTATATATAGAGGGAACCCAAATGTTTTGTAGTCCTATCACATAATTTTTAGTTTCAAAATTATTTACAAAATAACCGCCAAATCCTTTATTAGCTAAATGGATAAAATTATAAATTTATTATACAATAACTACTTTTGAATTTTTAAAATTTCAAAAAATAATTGTACATGTGTGTGCCACCCTTCTAGTACTATCTATAAAAGGAACCCATAAATTATTAAAGCCTACTCACATAATTTATACTTTTAAAATTACCCACAACTTAATTGCCACATTATTTATTAAAAAATTGTAGAACCATCCAAACCCTCACATATGTTTAGCTCATCCATTTCTTATTTTAAGCACATAGACTTTAATTGTTTATTTGCCTCTCTCTCTCTCTCTCTCTCTCTCTCATTCCTTTTTTTATTTGCCCCTCTCTCTCTTAGCTTTTTTTTGTTTTTTACATTTTTCATTTTGCTAGGTGACTTAAAAAAGAGTTGGACATTTTCTTAGGTATATTTTTATATTTTTAAAGCAAATAGTATACATTTTAGTTTTAACTTACAAATCTAATATTGAAGAATGTTTTAGCAATTAATCTTTATAAATTAAAAAAATTATTTTACTTTGAGAAAAAAATACAATGTTGGACTCTCTTTCATTTGTGTGTCAACATGTATGAGTGATTCTCTGTACAATTCTATGAATGATATTCTTTATCTGTGCATTATGTTCGGCGACTCTCCACATCGAACGCATGAGAAAGCGTGACATGTAGAGTAGAATTGTTCTAGAGATAAGCCAACTTGTTCATCGATCGGATTCCGTAGGACTTGGGATCGAGTTGATCGATGTGTTCGACTACCAATGATCTTATAATCGACTTGCTTGCAGGTTTTATATATATATATATATATATAATCACATACACTTGCATGGTATTATTTGTGTCTTTCAAATTATCTATGTTCTTATTTAATGAAAAAATAATTCTATAACTCTCACAAGATTTATTTTACTTTTAACTAACCATAATAATAGTAATATCACCGTATATATAACTTCATTTGTTATTCTGTAATATTAAAAATAATATATGAACTTATTATTTATTTATTTTATTTTTGTTAATACAATTCACACATGAAATATGAACATGCGCCCATGACATGTAACTTTGTCAAATTTTGAAATGTCAAATCGATAGAAGGAATAGATTGAGAAATCCAATAAAACAGCCGGCAACCTATGGTGTTAGATTGGAATTTAGGCCCGTTTCGAATAATTGCTTATTTTATTTATTTAATTTTTATTTTTAATAATTTTTTTATTAATTAATTAAAATTATTATATATATTTCGACTACTCTTATTTAAACAAGTCAAAAAATAAATTTATTTTATCAAAATATAAAAAAAATTAAAAAAACAAAAATAAATCAAAATAAGTCAATAAGTCAAATTTTTATAACTTTTATTTAATTTTTAAATTTTTTTAACTAAAAATTATATTTTTTTAAATTTTTTTATGAGGTGAACTGAAAAAATAAAAATTATTTATCAAAAAATAATTTTTTTTATTAAAAACAAAATATGTAAAGGTTATGAAAATTAGTCTAAACAGGGCCATCAGTGTAAAATGTGAAAACTCCTGTTGATAGCTTGAGAAGGGACCAAAGTGGAAGCGGGGTGAAAGTTGATGGGCTGAAATTGTAATTTGCCTTACTGATTTCTTCTCTACTGGTAGTGGTAGTCTGGTACCAAACACCTTCCATTCCACTGTTCAAACACCACGCTCTGTCTTGGGGGCGACTTTCTTCAACTCTGCAATTCTCGTCCCATAACTCTGCAATTCTCGTCCCAAATCGCAATGGCGAATCTGTCCATCCCTTACCTTACCATTCTTTCATTACTACCAATCCTTTGCCTCTCGTTCTCTCCCGAAAACCCTACAAATCGGCGCATCTTAGTCTTGCTCGACGACTTGGCGTTCAAGTCTTCGCAGTCGATCTTCTTCAAATCCCTGCAGACCCGCGGGTTCGACCTCGACTTCAAGCTCGCAGACGCTCGGCAGATCACTCTCCAGCGATACGGACAGTACTTGTATGATGGACTCGTTTTGTTCTCCCCGACGATCGAGCGTAAGTCTTTAAGGTATCAGGGCTTGGTTTTCATTTTCAGGAAATTTCTTATGAAGTTGTTGAGATTTGTGGAAAAAAATTGATTTCAGGGTTCGGAGGTTCCCTGGATTTGGCTGATATTTTGGACTTTGTTGATTCGGGCCACGACTTGATTCTGACTGCTGATGTCAATGCTTCTGATTTGATCCGGAACATTGCAGCCGAGTGTGGAGTTGATTTTGATGAGGTGAGTGTGGAATCCATTATTATTCTTGACTTATCTCGTCAACTGCGTGCTGTATGCAATTCTGTGTCAATCTTCTCGAATGCTGCTTTGCATATTCCTTTGTTTGTCCTGGATTGCGGAATCTGAAAAGGAGGCCAAACCTTACAATCATGTAGAACTTTGGTTGCCAGGAATGAGAGTTCATTCAAGGTCATGTTCTCTTAACGAATGGGCTATTCTGTTATCTTGGTATTAAGCTGCACTTGGTGGTTCTAGCATTTGGCAAGAAAATATCAACACAATTTGACTTTGTTTTAGAACGAGATCTGGACTCTTTTCAACTTACATTGATAAATATTGTGGGAGTTGTTTTATAGCTTCTAGTTAATGCAGTCTATTACGTGCAAACTTCAATGGTTGTCTGCTTAATAATATTCTTTGCTGTTTAGATGGCTTGCTTATATTCCTCATATGATCGCAAACTGTAAACTAAAGGGTCGTGTTTCTCTTCTCTCTATCCAAACACACATCAAAATTAGCATTAGAAAAACCACTCCCATGCTTCCTCCGACTTTGCACTGTCAGTCACCTTTTAGATCTTACACCCAGCTTTGTGCTCCTCGGTGTGAAGTAATTTACTTTGTAAAATGTTTTCATTGTAAAATATTCTATTGGTAAAATGAGTGTTGTCCTTGTATTTTTCCATGCTTGAAAAACATCTTGAAACAAATAGATAACTGAAGATTTAATCAAACAATTGATGGGCATGCAAAACAAGATATGAGGAGCGAAATTGAACATAACAGAGCACGGTGTAGGGGGAGGCAGGCTAGTTTCTATTGATGGGCTAGCAGGGGCAGTTTGACAATTGCCACCATTGAGTTTTAAAATATGTCCTTCAAAATCATGTATACTTGTATATTGTTGAAAATTAAATTATTTTGATTCCTGTAGACTATAAGTTGCAGAGATAATTTAAAAGAAAGTCAAAATTAGGATCATTATCTTCTACATATCAAAATAAAACCTTACAAAAAGTGACTTGTCAAATCTTGGCTACCACCTCAGATTGCTGATTATGAGCCTAATAACATTCTAATGAAGCTACATGCATTGTTTTTAAAATATGGAATGCCGTTGGGCTCATTGCTAATTTAAACTTGTATCTTATCGGTAGATTGCATTTAATTACTTCTTTATATTTTCAATTAGTGAGAAAGTTTCATTTATGATTCTAGGAAAGGTTTTGCTGACAAAACTTGTCTTCGCTATTGCCTGAAATAAAGCATGTATATACATAAAACCCACAAAAGTATATATATATAAGCATATATAAGTGTGTGAGAGGAAGTGGACAAAAAATATGCACACTGAACTGGTTCTCATCAAGATGGCTCTCTGCACATGGCCACCAATATGGTCACTTTAGTCATTTTCCTACATTGGTCAATGGAGTTGGGTACTGCCGTACCAGTTTAATCTGCAAAGAAACGTGTAAGGTTACGTTTTGAAATGGTTGTCTACATACGGTTTAGAACGATTTATGAAAGATATGTTTTCATGATTTTTCGGACCCACCAAACATGGGAAATGAGGAAATCTTTTTCGGAAATATTTTGTCTAGACACATGGAGCTCCATGCTAATATTTTCCACTAATATGTTGTCAGGTGTAGTTAGGAACAATACAATTTTCTCTTGCTAAAATACGTAACTCTATTCCTATGACTTGTTTTTGTATTTCTAGTTTTTATTTTTTTTCCTGCCCAGAATTTGCAAACCACAGTTCTGCCTTATTTTTGGAGATTTTAGTTATTTATGTCCTCTGGGGAGGTAAAGTGTTGGCTAGTAATCATTCTAACTCTTCTATAGTACTTAGAGCCTTGGCCGGGCAATTGGGGGAGAGGGGCAGTCTGTGCAAGTTTATGTCGAGGTTGATAGAAGAGGAGCTTGGTTCCGAGTATTTGGCTTTATTCAATTTTGTTCAAAATAGAGTGTGAAGAGTTGCACTCTTATCTTTGTTAGCAAACAGAAGAAAGAATATTATTTTATATATTAACCAAAAGGCTTTTCGCTAATAATGAATTACATGGTGTATATAAAGAAAACTAAAAAACTCTAATAATTTAAGAAATACTAAACTATCCCTTAGCTATAACAAATATAACAAAAACAGGCACGCTCTCAAACTCATGATGCGAGTCTGGAGAGCAGCGAGAGTTTGTTCAGCAGAAATCGAAAACGAGTCGTAGTGTGAGTCTTTGTAAAGAAATCAACAAGCTGCAAGGTGGATGAAACGAATGGTAAAGAAATAGTGCCCAACTGAAGATGGTGACGAATAAAGTGGTAATCAATTTTAATATGCTAGGTACGCTCATGAAACACATAATTATGAGTAATCTGGATGGCGCTCTTATTGTCACAGTATGGAGAAGTAGGAGAAGGAAAGGGGACACCCAAATCAGAGAGAAGCCATCGAAGCCAGACAATTTCAGTAGTAGCATTTGCTAAAAACCCAATATTCAGCCTCGATAGTGGAACGGGCTATCACAGTCTGTTTCTTACTCTTCTAGGAAATAAGAGTCATCGAGAAATACAAAAAAATCGGTGGTAGACTTCCGATCAGAGACATCATTAGCCCAGTTAGCATCTGCATACGGCTGAAGAGTCAACGAGGATGTAGAGAATAATAATAAATTCTGAAAGATAGTGTGCCAAATATAATGAATAATACGGAGTAAAACTGCTTAGTGGGTAGAACGAGGAGTCGAGACAAACCGACTAACAACATGAATAACATAAGCTATATCAGAGCGGGTCACAATGAGATAGACCAAACACCCAAGTAACGCCTGATAAAGTGAAGGATCCTCAAGTAGGGCACCATCAATGGAAGAGAACTTAGCTTGCAATTCAATGGGAGTGTCTACAATTTTATCATTTTTGAGTTGCACATGGTGAATAACCCCATGAGCGTATTTAGTCTAAGAAAGAAGATAACTCTTCGGAGAAGAAGCCACCTCAATATCAAGAAAATACCGAAGAGGGCCCAAGCTATGTACCTATAACGTGAATTGTTCCGGAACAAGGAACAAAAACAGAAATGTGGTATGTCACGTGTTCTAAATTGTGGTACGATAGGAGTAGGCTTCTATAGCCTATAAATGTTATAATATTAGAATGTACTTATTTCAAGTAAGAAGCAAATCATCAAGCATAATATAATTTTTCTTTTGTAAAAATTATATTATGCATTTTTGAAATACATATCTTAAGGGAAGTACACATTTTAGAACTAGTATAACCAATTTCTTTTGCATTTTTGTCTTGCTAAAACTCTAATTTGTCTAGATTTTAGATTATTACGTTTTATTTTTTTCTATATGAAAAAGTGTTTAAGAAATAAATAGAAAAGACACAAGAGATTGCTTTGGATTGCTAAATTCACCGCTTTGGAACGAAGGTGTACTATGTTTTGAAACGTGCATTTCAAAATGTAATTCGCATGGGGATGAGGTTTTTTGCTAACACAGGCCCTAAGTCTTTCACATCAAACTCTCAAAAGAGATATTGCTTGACGTCAGAGATAGTAGTAGAGTTAGAACCAATAATGATTATGTCATCCACATATAAGAGTAATACAACAATTCCAACAGAAGTATGACAGATAAACATGGTCGTATCATGGGAGTTAGGATGAAGCCAATATGGGCAACAGTAGATTGAAAACGGTCATATTAGCAGATTGCTTGAGACCATAAAAGGCACGATGAAGGCGACAAACCAAGCCCAGGGGATGAGATAGGCCTGGAGGGGGATACATATAAACTTCTTCATTAAGATGGCCATTGGGAAGGGCATTCTTTACATCCAGCTGAAATAAAAGCTAGTGACGAATTGCAACGACCGATATAAGCTTACGAACGGTGGTCATTTTAGCCATGGGAGCAAAGATTTCCTCGTAATGCACACTATATTTTCGAGAGAAGCCCTTGGCAACCAAACGAGCTTTGTGACGCTCCAAAGAACCATCCGAGTGAGTTTTAACTTTGTACACCCACTTACACCCAATGAGATTCTTACCTACAGACAATGGAACAAACTCTCAAGCTAAACCTAGAAAACCTTCCACTGGCAGGCGATCCTGTTTTTCATAGGATTTCTCGTTACTCATGTCAGCATTCTCACTTCTTACCAGTGTTTTGAAGAGCAATTAATTCTTTAGACATTGCATTAATCCAATTAGGACCGGTACATGTTTCTTTATAAGATTGAGGTTCAAAATAAGCATGAATACAAGTAAAAAAAGCACGATAGGAAAGAGAGAAACATGTATGCAAGAAACCAAGTCTAATCGGTGGTGTATGAGTATGCAAAGGATAGCGACGTTCAGGAGGATCAGACGTCGGAGATGCATTAGAAGTAGGATCAGAGCTGGCGGGTAACGGGGGATAAGGAGCAACTGCTCGGCTAGAGTAAACTAATGGGAAAGACTAAGGCAGAGATGGACAGGATGAGAGGGAGCTGATGAACATCAAGATTAGAGATACACTTCTCAGAAGGCACATCGAGAGGAAAAGGATCTAGAAAAATCGACTCGTCTTTAGGGACATGGGCATACTTGGGAGGAAGGTTAAAATAGAAGAGACCAATGAAGCACAGATACGGATACGGGATACAGATACGATATAATACGGATACGGCAATACGGCGATACGGCAAAATTAAAAAAAGTAGAATACAGATACGGCTAGGATACGTTTGTAAATTTTATATATATTAATATATATTTATATTTAATATTTATTATTCATAAAATCAAGTTAAATGCAAGAATGAATTCATATAGATTGACAATAAAACCAAAATATTAACCAAATT
>JAULJZ010157922.1:0-27765 GCA_032270985.1 Heliamphora pulchella | reverse complement strand
AGAGAGAGAGAGAGACGCAGAGAGGGACCAAGAGAGAACAGAGTCGGCGGCGGGTAGCTGGCAGTGGTGGCAACGACTGAAATGAATGGTGGGGGCGGTGACGGCCACCGGAGGTGACGATGGGGAGGGGGGCGCGCGGCACCTGCTCTTTCTTCCCTCATTCTTTCTTTGTTTCTTCCTCATTTTATTTATTTATTTTTTTTCCAAAATGGGCTGAGTTGGCAGAAGGAGTGCCTGGGGAGTGTCTTTGGGCGTGTGCCTCTAGACTTTCTCCTATTTTATTTGTCAGTACACATTTGTTCGTTAGTATACGTGGAACTTACAATTATTTGTTACATGCGTTTCAGAGCACTCTCTGCTTGGTATGATGGCCGGGATTGGTTTAACTCGTTATGCAAGCGGGTAATGGAGCAAGACTGGTCCTGGAACCGGCCAGCTCTTGAGTACATGGAGCTTTACCATGCAGCTTGCAAGTGAAAGCAAGAACCTGTAGAACAGTTGGTTGAAAAGGAAATGTAATTTGATCTTGTCCTATAATTTGTACAGGTTTATTTATATATCTATTTAAATTTTGTTCGCATTTTTGTTTCTTCTAGGCTAAAGTGGGTTGCATATAGTAGTTGGCCCAAATGTGAATAATGCAAGGCATTGACTCTTGTAACTAGTGTTGTCAAATCGAGATACGTATCGCGTATCGTAATCCTACTTTTATGTATTGTGTATCGTAAGATATTAACGTAATTATATATAAGTTGATAAAATAATTATCCTACTATAAAATTATAAAAGTAAGTTCTCTTAATACAAATCTATTATATATGTCCAAAGTAAAATTCAAACTTTAAAATATCAAATTTCAATTCTTCAACTGTATCCATATAAGATGAGCTAAAAATCAACCAGCAAGTTCATTAGCAAGTACACAATGATTTCAAGTAATGTCGATAATTTTTCTATTACTTTTTTTTTCAGGAGGCATAATTTCAATATCCAAAAGAGCTAGGAATATTTCCAAAGACAACACAGTTACAAAATAGTTCAAGAAGACAAGAATAACTCTCAAGTCTCAAATGACAAAATGCAAATAGCTAAACAGAGCACAATAAGAAAATGCAAACAGCCAAATAGAACACAAGAATAACTCTCAAGTCTCAAACTTTCGAAGCGAAATCCAAACATGTGATGCGAAATCCAAACCTGTGACGACAATCGAAGTCGGCGTCATCCCTTCTTTGGTGTTTTTTCTCCGTCTTCGACAATGACGCAAAGCAAAGGCGTCGACAAACCCTAGCGTCTCTTATTCGTCTTCGTCTCTTCGATGCGCAGAGACAGAGCAGAGTCGTCTCTTCGAAATTCGAACAAGACAGACCCTAGCGTCTTTTTCGTCTTGGTCTTCGATGCGCAGTTAGAAAAGGAAACAGAGAAGTCGAAATAATGAGATGTGAGACGTCGAATACGAATAGATAGGTGTCAAGATTCATTAAACGGTAAGTTTTTTGACAGATTGCAAATAGATAGGCGTCATGATACAGTGCGTATCGCGATTCTGCGATACGAGCATACGATATTTAGACGTATCCTACAATTTTTGGTCCAGAACGATACGTCAACCGATACGTATCGTACGACTTCAATAACACTGCTTGTAACTTGAGGTGGGTAATTCATCCATAGTTGAAATCATAGAATTAAAGCTTATTTGGTATATTAAGCCTTAATTCATTGGATTATGCAATTCTTCAAGTAACGGGGAAAGTTTTTTGTTTCTTATGTCTCGCGCAACAACGACACTTTGATAAAAAAACATTTCACGGTAAAATAAATGTGTACTATACTTTCCAAATATACAAGTGTATGCTAAGTAGTAACAAACTCCTTTAGTTAATATACTTTACAAAGATACAAGTGTATGTTAGGTACTAACAAATTCCTTTAGTTAATATTTATTTTATTCTATCTCTATAGTAGAGGTGTAAATTTAGCTCAAGATTCATGGGCGACTTGAGCCTAACCTGAAACTCGTCACTGTACAAGCCCAGCCTAGGCTTAGGCCAGCCTAAGCCTGTATACCAATGGACTAGGCCTGAGCTTTCTTTTTGGAGCCCATGGGCTGATTCAATAGCCTAAGCCCAGTTCGCCTTTAGCTCGCCTCGAAGCCAACTAAACTTTCAATGGTCATATTCCTCGGACTGGCCCCAAGTTTGGCCTGGACCGATTCGACCCCAACTTGAGACACCCAACAATTAGCCCCAACGACTAGTTTTTCAAATCAACAACCCAAATCATGCCAAAAAGGATTTGATGGCCAGAATCATTTTACCGTTGGTGGCCAACCCGAGCCTGGCCTGCGGCCCCAACAGACATATTGCTTTTTTTTATAGATATAAAAAAAATCAATTAAAACCCTATAAATACCCCTAAATTCTACCAAATTCAATCCACACAAATTGCTCTCAATTCTCAATTTTTCATATTGCTTTCAACTGTCACATGCTCTGCTTACTGTCTTACTGGCTACTCTATAATTCTCAATTCAAGAATCAAGATCAAGTATTCAAAGATTCAAGATCAAGATTAAAATTCTAAAAGATCAAGATCAAAGATTGAAGATTAAAAATCCTTCATTCGGTTTGATTTAATTTATGCAATTTAATGTTTATGTTATTTTATTTATTTCTATCCTCTTCTTAATTCTTTTATAATAATTTCTTTTAATATTTCTTAGGTAGTTAGGTGTTATTATAAAAACAAAATTCATTTTAAACTTTTGTTCTATTTTATTTTATTTGCAAATTTAAAAATTATAATACTCTACTTTATTTTTTAAATTGTATTATTTTTCAATGGATCTAAGATTATATTTTATTAATGAAGATGATTTTTTTATATAACCACCTACTGGTTCTAATCTTACTCCTACATCTCCTCATACTCATAATCCACCTAAACACCTAGTGTTTCTTCATCATCCCCTCTTACTGCATTTGCATCTACTATTAAAAAATCCTTCGACGTGTGAAATTTTTTTAAAAAATTTGTTAAAAATAAAAATGATGGCACCGTAATAATTAAAGCAAAATATAAAATTTATAATAAACTTCTTAGCCGTAACACATTTGGTGGCACTACCTATTTACAGAGATATGCTAATGTATATACATGTTAGAAATAGACCTCTTAATATAAACACGCAAATGCATATACGTAGAAATTCAACTGGTAACATAGCTAATTTTTTATATGATCCTTTATGGGCACAAAAGTGGTAGTTAATTATATTATTAAGAAAGAACATCCATTTACAATGAATGAAGAACCCAAATCTGAAGAGTTAGTACAAGGGATATTTACACCTCAATTTTATAATTTTTCTAGAAATACTATTAGAAAGAAAGTTTTTCAAAAATTTAAAGCCATTAAAATCAAATTAGAAAATTTATTAAAAAATATAAAAGATAAAATTTGTTTAACTTCTAATTTATGGACAGTACGATAATGTATAGAATATCAATACTTTACTGCACATTTTATAGATGAAAATTAAATTTAAATTAAAAAAAAATTTCATTTAAAGTTATAAAACTCCCCTACACCGGCCATAATTTAGGTCTAAAAATTAGACAACAAATATTAGCGTGGGGCATTAATCATAAAATATTTTTTATTACTTTAAATAATACTTCTTATTACAATAAATATGTTTACTATTTAAAACATAATTTACAACTTTCTCTAGTTTATTATTTTATATTCATTGTACCACACATATTTTAAATTTAATTGTAAAAAAATGACTTAATAAACATAATACATCTGTTAATAGAGTTAGGCAAACCGTAAGAATTATAAATAGTAGTGCTAGAAAAGTAGATAATTATAAAAAAATATGTAATGAAAAAAATTTAAAATTTAAATAATTACTATATGATGTAAAAATTGGATGGAACGCTACATATAATATGTTACATATAGCAATTAAATAAAGAAAAGTAATTTATTTATTTTTTAAAAGCCAAACAATAAATAATTTTTATCCACCAACTATTGAAGATTGGGAAATTGTAAATCTATACAAAAGACTTTTAACAGTTTTTTATGAATCAACAAAATTATTTTCATATATTTACCTTCTTACTACTCTACTTGTTTTACCACAACTAGCAAAAAAATGAAACTTTTTATTGAATATATACAAAATGAAAGATATTTTAACATGATTAATAATATAAAAGAAAAATTTGATAAATATTATCATAAAATACTACATATTTTTGGAATCGCTATAATACTAGATTCTAGGTGTAAAGTTGTTGGTGTAAAATATTTTTTAGAAAAAATTATAATAACCAAGATCAATATAATCTAATTTATGATACACTTAGGAACTTATATGATGAATATAAAGTTAATATAATACCACAACATTTTCAATCATTACAATCCTCCGTTGGTACTTTATTTCGAAGTTGAGGGACAAACGATTGGTATTCAGAAATAAAAAGTAGAACACTTTTCGAGATTTAAGGGAGTTTTATATCAGAACTCCAATATTATTTTGACGCAGTTGAGAATATCGACAATAATAATTTTAATATTTTAAAATATTAGAAACAATACGAGGTATCGTGGCCAGTTTTGTCCACGATAGCTTGTGATATACTAACAGTTCATGTCTCTACAGTTGCTTAAAAGGCAATATTTAGTATAGGTGGACGGGACGTGAGCGACTATAGATTTAGGTTGAAGCCGGAGATGATGAAAACATTAATGATTACTCGCGACACACTGTACGCATCATCAAGGCAACAACAAGTGGATGAGGAGGCAAGACTACAAGCGAATTTGGAGACTTACATTCAGAAGTCCAGAAAAATTGTTTGGCTCAAACTAAATTTTTTATTTTGAATCTTTAATTTTTATTTCCTTACATTTGTAATTTTACATTTTATTTGTTTAAATCCTTAGATTAAATGACTTGCATTTAATTACATAAATTGTTCATCCTTATTGTATTTTTTATATTTAGCTATATACAAACAAATGCAAATGTATAAAATAACAACTAATATTATTTAAGTAATAACTAATAACTGCTAGATAATATAATAACTTAATATTAATAAGTAATAACTTTAATTATAAACTAATAAGAAATAAGTAACAAGTAATAACTAACATATATTAAGTTAATAACTTATAATATAAATAAATAATATACGTAACCTAACATACAATATAAGTAACATATAAATAATATAAGTTAATATAAGTAACTTACTAACTTAATTTATAAACTAATATATAATATGTGAGACTCGGTTCCTTTTGTTTTTGTTATGTATATATGTAACGTGTTGGTTATCGTTTAATCATTATAAAAAAACATGTTTCTATATGTTTTATGCATGTGTTGACTTAAAATGCATATTGATTTCAATCCCAGTCCTGTCGGGTTTCGCAGCAGAAAGTTGAAAAACTTTTATGGGCAGGATCGATCGATCGGTCTGTCTGCGTGGGCTGAGTATAAGATAGCTCTTAGCCTTAGTTTTTGAATCAAAACTTCTCTTGCAAACTTCATTCTCTCTCTTGAAAGAAAAATCAGACCCTCCGCCTTCTCTCTAACTTTTGACTTGGTTTGAGCTCGGATATTGGCGTTGGGATAGTAGATCTTTGACATAGGTGCCGTGGGCTTCGCGTTCATCCGAAAACGGAATCTCGTTTTGGCGACTTTGGTTTTTCGCCGGTATTTAAAGTTTCAAGTTTTTAACTCTTCAAGATAGGATTCTACACTATCTTACTTTAAAAGAGTGCTACATGTGATTTATATGTGTTTTTATCGTTTTAAGATGCTATAAATGTTTAACTTTGTGTTTAAACCTCGTTTGTCTGGATAAAACGCATGTTATGCGTTTTTATGGTTTATTACAAAGTTGGTAAACGCGTGTGTCTGTGGTTTTCGAAAAGATGAGTTTGAAAATCAGAATGATTTATATATATGTTGTGGGAACATAGTTTTGGAACGTGTGGGGCTAACCCTTAGAGTTGAGTCGTGGTTTCATCAGGTGATTGATGAATACGTGTCTTTAAATGTTCGCGCGTGGCTATATCCTTCTCCAAATGTGTAACATCTATATATGTGAAATTGGGATTCGATTGCTCATACGGCGAAAGACCGTAAACAATTGCTTAATTGGGACATGTACTGCCCTACGATGTAAGACCGTGAAGGATTGTATAATTGGGGCTGAGATTGGTCCTACGTTGAAAGACCGTAAAGAATTTGCATAAGTGGGATTAGTACTTATCCCTCGGTGGAAGGCTATAAAAAAGTTCGAGGTGTGTAGAAAATATTATAGGTTGTGAAAACTTAGTTGGAATGTAATGTGCTTCGTGTGATTATTGACTATTAGATGTTGTCGAATTATATAAAAAATTATGATTTTGAGGATGAAAACAGTTTTGAGACTTGTGTAGTCGAGTTGTTTATATAATCCGTAATTGCATGCTATGCTTTTACTTTTTGATAGCCTATTCCTATTAGGTTTCGGCTCACGTTATGGGATTTAAAAAAATTTTCAGGTGACAGTTGATTACGGGGGTTGATCTCGGTGATCCCCGATAGAGATGAAGACAAAACTCTCTTTTGTCGTTGCTAGTAGCTTTGTTAATCGATTGTTATTATCAGTTGTTAATGGATCATGTAATAATGTAATATGTTTTAGTATTGAAAGCATATGTATTGTAACCTTTATGGCCATGGTGCCGATGCATGTATGTTTGCATGATGACAAGAAGAACCTCGGGTTGGTTGTTTTAAGTTTCTTAGGTGTATGAAACGATTTTTGTTTGGTTTGTTCAACGTTTTAATAAATCGTTTTCGGTTGATCTCATGCTTTATATCAACGTTTGTGCCTTGAGGGAGGATTTTGAACCTTGTTTTAACATGTTTTAGATAGCTTGGTGGTGCCTTGAAAGCTTTTAAAAATGTCGAAAGACGGTTAAGTGTTGAGGGTGAAAAGTTGAATTTTTAAAAAGTGGTCCAGAGCTAGACCGCTCGATAAGCTAATCGATCGGTCTATCGAGCGGTCTTGTGTGAGCCTCAGTTGTTTCACAGATGTGGGAAAAACAGAGAACTATTAAAGACCGCTCAATTGGTCCCTTGACCGATCGATCGGTCTGAGCAATTTTTAAAAAATTTTGTTTGTTTGTTTTAAAACCTGGCTCTTGAGGACCGTGATCTTATTCTTTTGAGCAGTTTTTTTACGTAAAATAAACCCTTGGATAAGCGTTTTTCAAAAGTTTTAAGCTCATTTTTGTTTACACTCTCGGAACCATGTGGGCTTGGGTGGTTTTGCTAGAATTTGAAATCATAAAATAAATTTTTCTTAGGTGGTTCACGTGACCCGAATTTTAGGGCATGACATAATAAGTAATAAACTAATAACTAACAACTAATAATATAATAAGTTAATAACTTATAATAACTAATAAGTTAAAAGTTATTATAAATTATAAGTTATTAATAAGTTATAAGTTGTTATAAAATATAAATACAACTCGAAAAACAAAAAAAAAATTATTTTTTTTTCAAAAAAGCCCGAAAAGCCCTCCCAAAGCACACCTAGAGGCCTGAGTCCGAGTCCATGCCCGTATACCCCTAGGGTTGGGGTTGGGCCTACCCCTCCCAAAAAAGCCCGACCAAGCTCAGCACAGAACTTAGCTAGAGCCCTTTGGGCTCAAGTGGACTTGGACGAAAACAGGCTTAGCCGGACCGAAATTACACCTTTACTTTATAGGTCTCAGTCTTTCCGCGTGTCCTCATAAATGAGGCATTTTTCTTATATAGCCTTCTCAATAGAATGTGTGAGAATCTTGGAGAGGTTTTTTTTTTTTTTTTGGCTCAACAGAAAGGAACATAGTACAGATAGTTACGGGAAAACAAAAAACAAAAACTGAGGTGCTAGATACAGGACTAGACCAATTAGGCACTGTTAAAGATCATTCTAGTTCTATCCTCGTTTAGCACTCAGAAGAGCTGTTGCGGGGGTTTTTGTAACACAATTAGGGGGTCATCTTATTCTATGCTAATCTTGGCATGCATGTCAGCGCATCAATTAGCTTCTCTTGGTACGAAGGAGAGATCACAGTCAACTTTTCATGAGGTGGCAATTACCTTGAAGAAGGTCGAGGAATGGAGCCTCACCTTCGTGGATTAGCTCAACTGCCACTTTTGCATTAGTCTCAATTTGTATTTTTGTGAGTCCATTTCAGAAGACGATCGTTAAGCCTCTGCAGATTTTCCACAGTTTTTCCTCAAGATGGGAGCAATCAAAGAGCCTGCCAAAATAACCTTTGAGCCAATCACCACGATCATTGTGAATGAGGCCTTCGCAACCTGCTTAACCAACTTGACCTAGGAGTGATCTGCAGTTACCATCCGTATTGAGTTTGAGGCCACCTACAAAAGGGGGAAACCAATTACAACGGGAGGAAGAAGAGGTAGGGGGGGAGTAAGCATGGAGAAAACTTCCCTATAAAGGTTATTTTGCATAGGTGAGTCTTTGATGATTTGGTCAGTGTTAAAGACCATGTCTTCAAATATCAGCTTGTTTTTTGCCTTCCAAATGTTCCATATAGAACTGGCAAAGAGGGAGTTCCATTTTTCTTTTTTTCTTTTTTTTTTTCCTTCCTTTGTTGCCCAAGTTATCAAGAAGCCAAATTTTTAGACATTTATATCTTTCCTTAGAGGATTGTTGATGGCCGAGGAGGTGGTTCCAAATGTGGGAAGTCTAGTAGCAATCACACATGAGGTGTAAGGTGGATTTAGTGCAAAAGGTGCATCGAGGGCACATAGGATTTGACAGTTATACCTCTGGTGGCTCTTTGCTTGTTGGTAAGAATTTTGTCATGAATGACCATCTAGATGAAGCATTTAATGCGTTGAGGGATTTTGAATTTTCATATCAAAATCCAGTTCAGGTTAGGATAGTTGGGACTTGTCAGGATGTTATCGACAGACTTGGTGGAAAAAGAGCCATTGGAGTTGGCAGCCCCAGGTGGGAATTGATGGGAACTCAATGGATGTCAACAATGGTGCTCGGTGGGAGGCTAGGCTGGAGACTAGAGAAGTCCCAATGTTTATTGGCATCAATAATGGAGGAAATACTGTCCTTTGAGATGTGGTAATGAGATAGGAAGGCCTTGTTAAGGCTATCTTTGCCATTCCACCAGTTATGTCAAAGGGAAATGGATTTTGCATCCCCAATACTCCATTTAGTACCAGTACGCGGGATATTACTGGTTATGGTGATACTTCTTTAGGTATGGAAAACATTGCGGTTGGCTGACCAGGTGTGGAGGTTGTGATTCTTGAGGACAGGAGTCCAAAGAGAAGTCTGGCCAATAGTTAAGGTCCAACCAAGTTTAGCGAGATTGGCGAGGTTGTTATCTCTAGCCTTCATGATACTAAGACCCCCGTGGCTTTTGTCTTTACAAATAGTATCCTAGTTAATGAGGTGGGTTTTTTTTGTTGCCCCAAAGGAAATTTCTATTTAATCTATCAATTTTGTTGCAAATGCTAGAAAGGATGAAGGCTGTGGACATAAGGTAGACGAGGAGGGAGGAGGTCACAGATTGGATCAGAGTTGCTCTCCCAACAAAGGATAAGAGGCTAGGTTTCCAACCAACAAGTCTTTGATTATGCTTCTCAATGATGAAGCTGAAGATATTGGCGTTAACACTTTTGTGCAGGAAGGAGATGCCCAGGTATTTGCTGAGGTTAAAGGTGATAGAAAAGCCGAACATGGAGCTGACAAATGAGGCCTTGGATCTCGGGACATTAGAGGAAAAGAAAATTTAGACTTTTGAGAGTTGAGCTTCTGACTAGAGGCATTGCAAATGAGGTTCAGGATCTCCAAAGTAGTGGTGCAGTTAGCCTCATTAGCGTTGGCAAACAAGATTAGGTCATCAGTGAAGAAGAGGTGAGAGAGGATAGGGCCTCCGTGGCTGGCTTTGATACCAGTCCAATTCTTTGTTAGAGACTTGGTTGGAGATTAGTTGGGATAGTCTTTCCATGTAGAGAACAAAGAGGTAAGGGATGGGGTCTCCTTGTCTTCAACCTCTTTCAGGTTGGAAAGGAGATAAAGATTCTTCATTTCATAAAAAGGACATAGAAGGGGAGGTAACTCAGGACATGATGAGGTTTTATTAGGAGGGTGTCTTAGAGGAACTCCCATAAGATTCTATCGAAGTTTTATTAGGTCAATTTTAATAATTATGTTGTCACAACGACCAGATTTATTGTTGAAAGAGTGGATGACCTCTTTAGTGATGATAATGTTATCGAAGGTTTGACGGCCAGGAATGTAGCTCACTTGGGTGGCGTCCCACAAGAGCTAGATCCCCTGTCGGCTCTTTCCATTGGGTCAGAATAGGTGGCGGCAGAGAAGCCCATACGGTTGAAGAGTTGCCTAGTGAATTTCGAGCGACTTTGGTTTCCATGACCACTAGCAGGTCAAGGCTATGACCTTTGATCAGTTTTTTCTCGATACATTTGAAGTAGGAGTTACCCGCACCTTGACAATTCTGCACAAGGCTATCATGGAGAAACAATTAGGAAATGAATGAAATGAGAGCCTATCATGGTTGGCAGAGGTTTGCCAATGGTCAATCTTGCCATAGGAAAAGAAGAGGTAATGAATGTGTACATATTCAATGGAGTACTCTACCTTACGTATAGAGAATTTTGAGACCCACCGTTTGAGTAGATCCACTTCCGCACAGAGCTGGGTATATCTTCCTCTTATTGACATTGCTGTGTTGATGTCTACATTGAGAGATTTGCCAATGGTCTTGCCGATGGCATAGAGGATTTTCTCATGGTAGAACTTAATTGGTAGTTCCGATAATCTCACCCACAAGGTTGTGCTTCCTAAACTGGCCTTAGAGGGTCTGAATTCAGGTTCCCATTTCCTAACAATCAAGTTGTGGTTCATGATGACCCAAGGGTCTTCAAAGAAGACTTTAACACAGTCTTCTTTCATGTCAAATTTGATAAAAAAGAACCCTAACTCTAGGTTAATTGTTTCAAAATCATCAATTAAGCCCCATGTGTTGCGTATGTTTAACTCAAGGAGTTTGAAGCCAATGTTTTTGCCTAGGAAGTTGATGATTAAGTATTTTTTCCAAGGTTTTCTTACTTGGAGGAGGAGCGATGGTGGAATCACTTTTGGAACTCTAGGGTCCAGTGGGGGTTCGCTTTTCAGTTGCATATCCTCGTTTGAAGGTGCGTCCTCTTTCTCACCATCATCTGTGAACAGATCTTTGACATTCTTATCCAAATAGATGTGGCTTGTGATTTCTTCTAGGAGAGCATATCTAAAGAATCGGGGTTTCAGAGGTTGCTTTGGGATTTCTTTTATCAACGACGAATGAAAGGGGGTCTCTTGGCTATGGAGCTCCTTGCTCGGGGAACAGCTAGCAGTTGAGGTGTTTGTGGTGTTTTTGAACTGTGTTACGGATGAGTTGATCATCCTCTTCTAAGGAGAGAGGAACTGACCGTTGAGAATTTCCTTTAGGATCACCGTTGGAGTTGACTATCATCTCACCTTTAAAATGAATCTTGGAGGGTTAGGAAACTTAAAGAAATCCAAAAAATTTTAAAGCATCTTAAAAAAGTGTGAAAAGATTCACCTTATGCTATAGTAACATAAAAGAAATTCTATAATACAGTAAAAAGGATAAATATCTTAAATATTTTTTAGAATTGTTCTCAAGATTTAGTTATAGCTTTTACATCAAGTTGATATTAATTGTCAATTTGGGAAGAAGCAAAAACACCTATCACTCCTAAAACTTTTCATGAGCGTTTTCAGTTTCTTACTGGTCATAAAATTCTATTCAGTGGTAGGTGGTGGGTGAATTGACTCACATAGTACTTTTTTTTTTTAATTATTACTATGGTAATTTTTCTTATTATTGTATAATAGACCCATTAATAAAATATGATTGACCTATCATAAATTAAAAGTTTTTTATAATTATTTTTCCATCTTACCCATTCACTTTTTGGTACTGTTAAGTCAACATATTTTCTTATTAAGTAAACTCACTAAAAGCTTAAAAAACTTGTGCAAGACGCAATACAATTTATGTTCATGGGTTATAAAACCGATGATGTCACGACTCATTTTTAATAATAGTGTCTGTGACTAGTCAGTGAGTCAAAACTCACTCGAAACCTCTTTCCTCGAATGGTCTTGAAATTTTTCAAAACACCATTCTAAAAAGATTTTAAAGTAGAACGGTTCTACAGAAGTATAAAATTTTATAAACATATTCCAGAACTGCTATTAGTGTTACAACATACAGTTATTATAGATATTTATTAAATAAACCCATAATTAAGACCGTACAAAAACTTACATCATATCAGAGGAAAAGAAAACTAGAACATTTAATAAATCATACTCATAACAAGGTTTTTCCTTCGATCAACCAGTCAACTTTTCGTGATGACAACACGTATAGTAGTGTCCAGCAAAGCACTTGATTTGAAATCATGAGTTTCACTTAAATTGAATACAACGCCATTAGCATTACTAGTGTGAGAATACATATATCTGAATTATTTTAAGTTTTCATTTCGGAAGATAATGTTCAACGATTCCTACCAAAAGAGTTAAGGAGCGACCTTACATTTTATTTGAAATTATCAACCCACAGTCACCTGGCTTGTGACCTTACCTTTATTTCCTCGCTTTGCTGGCATGTTTAACATCCCTCAGCGGTCAAGACCCCGTTCAAACCATTATCCATCAACACTTTATAGAATTCAATTTTCTTTAACAGATATTTTCAGGAATAAGAACCGTTCTCCTTTTTTAACAATTTATCTTTGTCTCTAAGAATTTAAATCATAAAGCAATTTAAACGAAAACATAATTAATTCAGATATATTGCTCACCTGGTCTAATAGGTTTTATTCAATCAATTTGCTTGAAAAATTTTCAAATCTAGATAACAATATATAAAAAATAATATTTTAGTTACGATTTCAAAAAAATTACTCATATTTCATTCTATTTTCATATGTTTCTCTTGTAATATACTTTTCTGATTTATTATTATTTTTAAATGTAACGCTTTTAATCTTACGATTATTTATGATTAAAATAACATGGATCTTATTATCTCCTTTTTTTTAAATTTGTTTTCTTTAAATAATTTAAGATTTGATAATAGGATACTTTTAATATTATTTTCTTAAAATTACATTCATTACTTCATAATTATCTAAAATTAGTGCACATATATATTATTCTTTAAAATTTTAGAAGTCGTTTTATTTTTATACATTTCTTACAATTCTGTATTTGTAATATAAAAATAAGATGTTGCATTATTTTTTATAATTATGATTCAGTGTAAAAATAAGTGATTTTTATTTTATAAAACATAAAATAATATTTATTATTTTATACTTGTGTAAATTATTGTATATGTATATATTTATAACAACAATAACCTAAATTACATTATCTTTATACGCTTTATTATGGTTATGTAACTTAATAATAGAACATATAATTGATAAAGTTTTAGTTAATAAAAAATGCTATAAGAATATCTGTATTATAAAAATAACAACATAAACTGTATTTAATTTAACTTCTCAAGTTAATTAATTATCTTAACGCTATTTTAAAGGGTTATGCTAGTCACCGTTCATTTGGCAGTGGTTAATAGGCTAATGGGCGGTGGTTAATAGACTAATAAAAATAATTTTTTTTCAATATTAATACATTTTTTAATGTAAAATTTATTATTTTTATAAATATCAATATATTTTACACAAATATTTATACATTATTTACCCTTTATCCACCGCTTATTAGGCGGTGATTAGCATTTTTTTATTAAATTCTTATGTAAAGTATAGACTAATACAAATTATCTTGTACTTTTATAATCTAGTTTTTTAACAAGCACATTTTTTTTAATGTTAAAAATCTGATTTTCATTAGCAATGGCAATTCTCCTGCCCTGCCCCGACTCTGTCCCGTTTCCGTTCTTTTTTATAGGATTTTTTTTGCCCCTAATAACAAACAGAGTGGGAACAATATTTGCTCTCTCCGTTCTGTTTTTTCCCACCCCGCCCCCGATTACATAAAATAAATATTTTTTAAATATTAATATATGTATAAAATATATATTTTATAAATATAATAAGTCTAAAATATTAAAATATTATATTTATCTCTAATTTTTTTTATTTTTTTTATTTTGTATATTTAGTTATATTAATTCATCAAATATTATTTTTTTATTTATTATAATATTTATAATTTTTATTAATATTATTCTTTTAAATTTTAAAAATCATATCCGAAATATCTCCGTACTCGTCCCGTTTTTTTATTTTTCTGAAATTTTTTTCCGTCTCCGCCCCGATCAAATAAGAAACGGGAATTGGAGAACTAATCCCGACCCGCTCCATTAATATTCCTAATTTTCATGCCAAATATAGCTCTTTTTCTTTAAGGCAAAATTTCCATATATATACATATATATATATATATATATATTAAGTTGTCATACAAAACACTTCAATCAGACCATGCAATTTCATGAGCCATGATCACGCAACAGAGGGTTAAACCAGGCGACAGAGGGTTATCGCGGAGAGAGAGAGAGAGAGAGAGAGAGAACCGTGAAAGAGAAGAGGGAGAGGGTCGCCGGAGTGCTTACCGGCGGCGGCGGCGGCGTCGATGGTCTGCGGCGAGAAAGGTGAGCGGCGGCCGTGGCGCTAGAGGCGGTGGTTCACGGTTGTTCGACTTCTCCTCCTATGAATCTTCCTCTTCACTGTAATTTCTCCTTCTGGTTCCTAATTTGCAAGGTAGTGAAGAAGACGGGCGGGAAGGCTATGGTGATTAGTCGCCGTTTGGAGTGGGCTTTTGATTTCAATTTATAGGCAGTTTTGCATCATGCTTAAGACTTCGGCGCACCCATCCCCGAGCATAACAGAAATCTCGGCGAGCCTAACAGAAATTGCGGCTGCAGGGAGTTTGGTTGCCGCCTAAGAGAATTGGGGGTTTGCCGCCTTAAGCTTATTTTGAGTGTTTTTATTACCTCGTAAATTTTTATTGTAAAAGTTTTAGTTTTAAAAAATTCTCAAAAATTTAGTATAAGTTTTTAATGTTATTTTATAAATTTCTATAAAGACAGATTTATTGTGAAAAATCAAAAATCGTAAAAATTGGCTTTTATATTTTGATTTAATTTAAAATTTTTAAGAAAGTTATAGGATTATTTTTTTATTGTAACAATTAATTGTTTGGTCATTAAATTATTTATTTATTTAAATTTATATTATTAGTATTGTTTTAGTATTATTATATATATTTATACCGGGTATTACATAATGAAGTGTTCATTTGGTAGCCCATGCGAAAGAAGCTTTTTCAACAATGAAATATATTTTAAAAAAATCAATTATAAAACTATAAAAGGAGTCAGTGGCTAAATGATTCTTAGTCATATATGTTAAAATGATTGCTTAGTCATATATTTTAAAATATATTTTTTATACTTTTGTTTTGACAACGAATTTATTATCCAGTGATTTTAAAACATAAAATCTTATCAATTGCAATTTGTAAAAGTTCATGTATTTGTATTTTTTTTGTCGGAACAACACTATTAATATATAAAATTAACTCTACATAGTAGTTAGTTGAGGTAATTATTCAATAGTCTTAAATCACTATGTATTATTATTTATGCGGTGCTCCTATTAAATGATGCAACAAAAATTACTCTAGAGGAGAAAATGTTAGCTTATTTTTGTTGGGTAGATAAGAAACAAGAGTGACTCACTTAATATGCATCGAAAGTTTTTATTTGTCGAGAGTAACACATGGCATCGCCTACATTAATTTTTTATATATAGAATTTATGGAAAAGGTAAGAATACTTATAGTTTGATTTACGAACTAAGCTTCAAAAAATTATATGAAATCGAACTGATTTGTTATTTATTTTATTATATTCGTATTATAATATGTATTGTATATATAAAAAAGCTTTAAAATATTAATTATTTTATTTTATAGCTTCTCTTTTTCTTTGTTTCTTCTATTTTATTCTTTAATTTTTAATTGTTTTTTCTCTTAATATCGTAATATTATATAGTTCATAAATCATTGGTCAAAAACAATTAGAAAATAATAAATAAAAACAATAATTCATAATTTATAGATATGGAAATCTCGATTTATAATAATTTGAAACAAATAATAAGATACAATGTAAAGTAAAATAATATAAAAAAGCTAAAAGTTGATAAAAAGATAAGAAAATAAATGAACAATTTTTTAGATACAGAATAGGCAACAAGTACCTTTTAGAACCACGATTTTAAATTGGGATCAAACTGTTATTTATTAATTTTGTTCGATTTCATTTCAAAACACATATAGTTCGATTTTGGTTCTTAATCTCTTAAAATCATTTAAAACTGTTAGATTGTTAATTTAGCTTGAAACTAAACCAAACCCAATGGTAAACCACTGTAATTTCAAAACACAGGATCCATTATTCACATCATGGTAGAATAGTCTTTTGATTTGGCCTTACCAAAAATTGGCCCTAATCTAATCAAGAACAAATTATGATTTATTTATATATCTCTCAATATTTAATAAAATTATTTTTTTAAAAATAATTTTTTATGAGATTTACAAAATGAATGGTGCAAATCATTACTATATAGAATTGTGTCGAATCTACAAAATATAGTCAGGAGGCTTACGAAAGAAAAGAGTATGAAGGGCTTCGAATTCATTGTCTTCTCACTTCTTACTTCTTAGCAGTAATCTCTAAAATTCAGAAATTTATGAAATTTGAACACCAATCACCAAATATAAATGGAAGCACATTCATGCATATACCAAAAAAATAAAATTACATAAAAATTTACGTAATTTGGCACAATTTGCTTACATGTATAGATTAGAGAGATAATCTACTATAACTATATAATATACAATCATAAGATCCGAAATACCCAAAAACCCGACACCCAAACTCGAGTCTTGAAATAAAATCTATTTTTTTCACTCAAGAGTTATCCTGGTACTCCCGGTATTTTTTTGTCTCTCCCTATATCTATTACCTTTTAATTCAATTTTTCACACACCAACTAAAATTATAAGACTCCTATTTATAGGCAAATCTTAAAATCCTATGTTCATATAATTATAAAACCTATACGTATAAGACTTCTTATGAATTCATAACTCTAGATTAGCCTAAATATATATAAATAAAAACTCAATTATATGAGCTCGTAGAACACAAGACACACACTCAATAATTTCCACCTTAACATGAATTATGCAAATCATCTTAAAGATAATCAGTGCCATATCGATTCTGCCGATGTTGCTGATCCACCACACTCAACTAGTATGGTCTACACATCTGTACCAAAATGCCCGACACCTATTCATCAAGGTGTCCACCGTTATTCCACCTATTCGTCGAGATATATTGGTTGCCAATCATCTGTTGAATCAGGAAATCACCGTCCGACTGACTCCACCTGCAGCTAAACTTGATTGTACTTCAGTGTATCGCCTTTTACCTTACACGCGAAACCAAGTCGTCGCTCATTTTTTTTCTTTTTTTCCTATTCAAAATAAATATTCTTTGATATATACGTATGAACTGAGATAAAAAATATATATATGTGCTCCGATTTTTTACCACGGCTTTGAAACATTAACCGTCAGTTCTTGTCAGTTCTGATATCACTTTTTAAAATTTGAACAGTAATATTCGAATGCAAATGTAAGCACATCTATGCACACACTAAAGGAACACAATCACACAAAATTTTATGTGGTTTAGCACAATCTGTCTACGTCTAAGAGGTGAGTAAGATAATTCACTATAATCATATAATGTACAATCATATGACAAAAAATATTCAAAAAGTTGACATTCATAACTCGAGATTTGAAATAAACCCAGTTTTCCTACTCAAGAGTCACTCCGGTGCTTTCAGTATTTTTTTTATCTCTCCTTCTGTCTATGGTTAATGAGCTCATCGGTAGCAAGAACCACCAGCTGGACAATGCATCCCATCTCAAGATTGTCTCCTCTTAGGTAGCAATTTTTGCATATGCAAATTGCCTGATGTGGCTAGAACATGTAATCACATTACACTTATGTGCCAAGTATGCCTTTGCTTGTGGAGTGTCTGGGGCTTGGTTTGACTCCTCCCAATGTGGGTCAACCAGAACAACCCATAGTTGTATGTGTCGGTCGGTATATATCGATTTAGAATAAAATTAGTATGCTAATTATTTAGTTTTGTATCAGTTAAAATATTAGTCTGTACTAGTTTGTATCGAACGTATTAGTCTGTACCGACTTATACAAGGTTATACGAGTTACGTACCGGTCCATAATTACTTTTAAAAAAGAAAAAAATTTACTTATTTTTATTTTTTTTTTATTTTAAAACTCCAATTCAAGTATCAATATAACATAAAAAGAGAGTTCTAAAACTAATCAATGTTAAATTATTATTAAAAAATGTACATGCTAAATTTTATCGCTTTCAAATTAGTTATCACACTATAAATAATAAAATTAAATTTTAATTTAGACTAATTAATTAAAATATAATTTTAAATAAATAGTTATGTTATACTAAATTATTTATTATTGAATAATATTTTCAAAAAATATATAAAAAATATTTTATAACAATAAATTCAAAACAGTACTTGATATTTCATCGGTATCGATACGTACCATACCAATAAAAAAACTAGTACACTATCCGGCACGGTATTCAAAACCATGGGCTTTAAACTCTCTTAAGTGTTGTTTATAGGTTAAAAGAGGTGGGACACAATAATATCATGTGGGTCTTATAAATCAAGTGTTGTGTGTATATTGATAGATAAGAATATATACTTCCGAGCGACGTCATATCCAACAAAAGAGAAGATATTTAATACCGAGGAATGGGTATTATATATCCATTGCCCTTAAAATCCAACTTGTCCTTGAGTATATAAAATTGAGACACCTATTTCTCACACTTATTTTGATTAAATTAGTTCAAAATTTAGCAAGTAAATCTCAAAATATTCTTTCGACGCTATAGATAAAATTTATATTTTTAAAATTCTCCTAACTTACATCCTATATATAAATACGATATTGAAAAAATGCTTTTAATATATGTATAGTGTTTACTCATATTTGGATTTATGAACTTTAAACCTTAACAAACGTAAAAATATGATGCAAGTGTGCTAAAACAACTGGTGCTTTTACTTTCTTTTATAGCTAATTAATAGAGAGAATAACTTTGTTATACTATTTATGTAGTTTAAGCCTAGGTTTGGTCTAGAAAAACTCTAAGTTTTTTTTTTTTTTTTAAATTATGGTTCAAACCTTTTACTTTTTCAGTTTTTAATAATGAGAGAAATCTTAAAAATATACCCGTTCGGACTAAAGTTGAAAAAAAAAATCACGAACGGCAAAAAAAGTCGCAGAAAACCTATTAAGTGCCTTTTCTATCTTAATTATCGAAAAAAATCTGGTCAAAATTTTTTATTTGTTTAATTTTTCATGAAAAAAGTAATCAAAAAGTATACTAATTTAAACTAAGAAATTACCAAAATAAGAAAAACTTATTAAAAAACGTAGAACAATCGCATCAAAACTATTTTATTCACTTGCAACTAGTTACTAGCATGATGGACTTTGGGTTGAATACTCACAAATTAAACCCGACCCATTTATTCTGCAATTTCGAAACATTATGTAATATATTTTGTGTTGTTTTTATTTAATCGCATAATAAAAAATATTTTGAATATAATAACAATAATTTATTTTTATTAAGTAGATGAAAAACAAATAATAATATGAATTAATATTTTTTATTTATTAAAAATATCACGTATTACTAATTAGACATAGTATTAAGATAGTTTTTCAACTCTCCACTTATACACACTAATTCATCAGGGGTAATTTAATGGTTTAAGGTTGTCTATGAGATTAACCGTAAATTTAAAAATTTTGTGTTCGACTCAAGTTGAAAGTACCCTGACTTAATCAATACCTGTAATTTGCAGGTGATTGCAGATATCCGAAGATTTATATTTTAGGATAAATTCAAAGGGACCTTGTCTTGAAATGATTCTTTCGTTATTTAAAAAAAAAAAAACACTGTTACACACTATCTTTTTCTATTGAAGTTTTTCCCTGTGGGCGTTCACTTTTAAGTCAGGAACGTTTTGCTATTGAAGGGCAATTAAGAAAGATGTGGCGGTTAGTGGGTTTTCTCATTCCCATACATTTAGCCGAGAGCGAGCGAGCGAGCGAGAGAGAGAGACGCCATTTGAAGTCATGTCGCTCATTAGATGCTGGTCATTTTAATGCAGTTTCTGGGTCTTTCTTGACAGTTAAGCTTTCTCCTCAAGTAACTTCTTAAATAACTCATCCCTTTAATATGACAAATGAAAGAAGAAGAAGAAGAAGAAGAAGAGAACAAAAATGTCAATAAAGAGTAGAGGTATAGCAGGAGCTTGGCATTCAAAAACTATTGTATCTAAAAATTGGGTAATTTTGCTTTGCCTTGCCAGCTTTTCTGCTGGAATAATCTTCACTAACAGGTACTTTTTTGTTTTGTTTTGTTTTAATTTCATGGTTGTTGAGATAGTAGGTTTTACTTTATAGCTTCAGTAGTTCTTGCGTCCTGCCAGGTGGGTGCTGGTGAAATTAAGGCACAGACGGACCAAGGAGGGGCGGATGGGGGCGATCGTCACCCTAAAATTTGGAAAAAACTCATAATTATAGTAGTATTAGTCTAAAATATGTTTAGTTTATATAGGTTCGCCTCTTTAAAATTTTTTCTAAAAACTTAATATATACCCTTACGAACTTATAAGAACAATTCGTTCTCCCTAAATTAAAATCTTGCATCCGTCCCTAAGCTTTGTGGGTTTTGGTTTAGATTTATGTGTCAAACATTTTTTGATGGGTATTGAATGAGCACTGGTTATTCATAAGAGGAGTGATGCATGTTGGCCAATAAGGGGCCTATTATGTTTGGTGCCTTGAATCCAACTCGTATTACTATATAACCCGTCCAGGACTCGCTTGACACGGTTAATCACCAAATACCGAGGCTTCGCATAGCCTCCAGCCTATGGCTCTGACTCGTTTTATTATATTAGATATTTTTTTTTGGCTCGGTCTGTTTTAGGGTTTCACATATAAACAGATGTATACGGCCTTTAGGTTTTATTACCGTGTCAGAGTGACATATAGCTGGTTCCTTGTATTGTCCTTCTTCATAGTGATTCCTTTGTCGATTTCTCCCATAGACGTAAGCTTATAAGCCGAACCACGTAAATCTTTTGCATACTTTGAGTGTTTGATATGTTGTTTGTTCTCGTTTTTTTGTTTTGTCGTAATAGAGCCATTGATTTGTGTCGGTTTGCATATGGATTGGGCAAGTCCGGCTCCTCTAGAGAATTGGAGAGGCCTCCATTCCTCTTTTTTCTCCTCTATGGAACTGGAGAGGGCTCCATTCCTTTTTTTTAAGTTTTTAAGTTCACATCAGTTTAGTAATCTAAACCGTTTATATTGTAGAGCATCCTAAGAGGATCATTCATCCAAAAAGGCGATTGATAGTCACATAATAGAATCACAATAATACTTAAGAAAAATGAAGGATCCACACTCAAAACATATTTGTTCTTCATTTCAGAAGAAATATTCAAATATGTAATCCAATCATATGCTTGTCAATCTTCGATCAAGATCTAGTTGATTTTTTGAATAGAGGATGTTCTTGACAAGCTCAATAATATGAACGATTCAAATCATCTAAATGTGCTCAACTTGATCACTATAAGAGAGAAATGGAGGCCTCTCTATTCCTTAGAGAATTGGAGAGGGGCCGGACTCGGATTGGACATTTCGGTTTTGAACTGAACATTGAAGGTCTGCCTGGATGGGCTGAGAATCTGGGGTGTGCCTTTCACTGTGATTCAATTTGGATAATTTGGTTTTAGATTGGGGCCACTTGGAATTTTTATGCACTCTTCACTAGTTCATCTGATGCATATATACCATATAAAGATATTTATCTAAAATTTTGTATGCCCTCCCCATTTCTGTAAGAGGATTATTTGGTGATACTGAATTACCTCTGGCATTTCTATGGAATCTTTCTGCAGAAGCTATCTGAATTTAACCATTTTCTAAATCTTGTATTGTTCTTCCATTCCATTCTGTAAAAGAGAATAATCTATTATCAGAAAAGTTTAGCCTCTCAATTAGAGAGGTCCACTATATATACTAATTACAAAGATACTGCAAAACCCTAATGGGCCGTTATAACTAACGGGCCTATGTACAGATATAATATATGCACATCTCATAATATCACTAACACATTCTTCCTCTATTCTGCAGGTAACATGGAGAGTTTTGATGATTAGATGGTTGCCTTTATCGTGCAATTCCATTTCAAATCCAAGAATAGTATTTTAATCAGAAGAAAAGGGGAGAGTAGATGTTTCTTACAATCCTTTATAATAAAGAGTGAAGATTGGAAAATAAAATCAGGAAAGAAATATTGAAAATACAACTGTCATTAGTTCCTGGGATAGAAAAAGTAAGAATGGGAAAGAGTGGAGTGTGGCTGCCCTTTTTGAATTTTAGGGCGAGTGAATCCCACCTTTATTGAGTTTTCAAATTGTGGTTAAATTGTTTTTTTGGTACGTTATTGCTCTTATTAATTACTTTGTACTCTTGATTGTTGCACATAATTAATATTTGAATCATATTATGTTAGAAAGTGCCTTTAGGCACGGGTAGTTTACTAGGTCTATATATTTTGCGCTCACGTTTTAGTTAGCAACTTGTAGTATTATCTTTTACAATTGAAACTAATGATGGTTTTATGCATAAGCATTTCAATACATATGCACATGCATATTTATTATGATCACTTCCTTCTAGGATAGAAAATATTCAAGGTATACGTCAAAGATGAACCATTGTCATTATTTGCATGTCATATTAATTGGGAGAATTTGGTAACAGGATGTGGATGGTGCCTGAAACTAAGAGTGTTGCAAGGACAACTGAAGTCAAACCTGAAAGAAGGCATTTAGTTTCTCAGGGTTGTAATCCAAAAACTGTGAGTGCATCTTCCACTCTAGTTGTGCTAGCTGCATTTGAAGTTAACTTTAAGTAAGAATGGCTTCAGCAGCCTTTAGAATTATTGCTAAAAGCCTACTTGGTGATATATTATGTGGATTTATTTCCTTTAAAATGCTATCATCCATAATCGTGACATTAAAACAAAGGAAGCTACTTGAGAACAACCTAGTTTAGAGTCTCAAACCATCTGCAGATAAATGAGCGCAAGCAGAATCCTGCTTTTGAGCTCTTTAATTTTTCAAGTAAAGCTTGAACTTGGAGCTCATGATCACTCTGCAGTTGCTAGATAAATTAGACTGCCAGATATAGACCAGATTGGCTCAATTGAAAGGTCATTCAGATGGTTCCATGGGATAAAGGAACCTAGCTTAATCTCTACTTCGAGAGTATTGTGGTTTCTCAAATAGCCTCCTCTCAATGTAGCTCACACCTCAATCAACTTTGTTAACTGTCATTTTTTTTTCAAATGAGATTCAACTATTCAAGAGTATTCCGCTGTCCGAAATACAATTCAATAACCACCTTAATGATTATTGCAAAAGGTAAGTGTCTGCATAGTCTTTTCGCTCCAGGTATCTTATGTTCAAGATATTCAAATTGCTATAATAAACTCCTAGTGTTGAGGAATTCTTTAGGAGATATTTGTTTGCAAATCCAAGATGGGTTCTTTTGCTCGCGAAAAAAAGAGAGCAGTTTTTGCTTCTTGGTACAATTGAAGAGGTAGCGAGTACCTTGAACATATCACTTGAGTAGCAGTGTGCAGACCACTTTCATAGTGATCTGGCTGGTCTCATAGTTGTTGACTCCGCATTAAGTATATACCCAGTTTCTCTTTTGCTGTTTGATTTAATAATCCAGTTCGTTATACTGATTGTGTTCATACTGAACTTATTTTCCTTGGTCTTCATCAGAAGCTTGTAAGCCGTGAATCCAATAAGATTTCTGGGAAAGCTTTAACAGCCCGTCATTCTAACCAGTAAGCAGGCCTGATGCTTGTTGAGCTGGATTTTATTTTTAAGTGGACCGTCTTCTATAGAGTCACCCAAACCTATATCAATTTTGTAATGCAGGACCCTTGATGAAGTTGACATAAATCTTCTCCATGAATCAGATGCTGTGGAAACAGGGAGCACATCTCTACTCAAGGAATATCCTATATCAGTAAACCGAAAAATTTCTGAGTCTAAAAAAAAGTATTTCATGTTTATAGGAATTAATACAGGTTTTAGTAGCCGAAAGCGTAGAGATTCTATCCGAGAAACTTGGATGCCCCAAGGTGCATTAACTTATCTTGCAGCTCTGTTATGGTTTCTTGATTGTTGTTATTTATATGATGCTTGATTAATGGATTCCCTACCAACAAATTAGGTGAGAAAAGACGGAAGCTAGAGGAAGAGAAAGGCATTGTCATACGCTTTGTTATTGGTCACAGGTGCAAAATCATTTATCTTTTTAAGAGCTGATATTAGATAACTGCATGCTTGTGGTGTTGTTCAGGTACAATCAGAGGCTTTTCCATAACTACATGTAGAATCTTGTTAACTTTTTGTCTTGCCATTTTAGTATTGGTTTTTAGGTCTTCCTATTCAACTAATTACCAGATCTTCTTTTTTTTTCCTCGAAAAAAGTGAGGTTTTCTATTATTTTTAAGTTGTAATGATACAATGATGAAATCAGGATTGTATTTCCTAGAAAAGTTATACACCAACCACAAGTTTAACCTAATGTGTAATTCCCACACCTCAAAGATAGTTGCATTTGGCTTGTTTCTTTCTAAATTATGTTCGCCTGCATCTGGTTCCAGTTATTGAAATAGAAGTTCCACAGGACCCGCAAGACAAAATATTTCACTTAAATGGTTGGTTCAGTGTCAATGGTCCAAAATTGGCAAATGTTATTTGGTACTGTAACAGAGTATTTATTGTCGTGAACTCACATCAGAGAACACCATCCAATCTGACGTTAGTGGCTAAGCTTTTTAGTACAGAATGGGAAGAAACTAGAATGCTTGATGCTTCCTTACGATATGGGAACAAAGTCCATGGTGGTATCTAGCTCTTACTAGCCTGAACTCATTATCCTTTTATCTGAATATGAAAGCACAATCTGTTTTCCCTATCATCTATAATACTGGGACGTTCTCTTTCCATGGCACTAGCTCTTAGAATCTGCACAAAGTATATACTACTGGAAGTAGATTACATTTACAACCAACAGAAACCAAACAGACAACTGGCTAGCATCAATGAATACAACATACTTAACATGGAAACATCAGAACAAAATGAACTCCCACATGATTGATGGTACTAGATTGGTGTTATCTACAAACATTTGCTGGTCCGTCCAACATGCACAACACATAAATGATAAGTGAGTCTCTGCTTGTATCATAAGCTTTCATGAAGGTGATTTTTTTTTTCTTCTACGCGTTATCTCGTTAAGACATTTTCTTGAGGACAATTTCACGAAGTTTTCTAGCAACTTAGTTTAATCACTATTGCCTCTCAGCTAATCTAGGAAACTTTTTTCTTCTAATTGTAACCCATCTTTCCTCTCACAAGCTCTCTACCCAACTTCTAATTGACCTTCCTTTCATCTTATGTTCAAGTGTCTGCCTCTTAACTTCTCAGTAATTCTTCATTTCTATTTATCTTTCTTGTCAGTCACTCATATATCCACACATTTTCACTTAGGCAACGGTTAACTCAGTGGCACATGTGTTCGAATTAGAAGGTTTGAATAGTGTTTTCCCTTTTATGTAGTAGTGGAATTTCTGGTACGTAAATAACACAAATCAAATTGTTCTTAATGTAAAGGGGAAATCCCAATAAATTTAACAGTTTCTTGTCAAGTTTGTTAAATGAGGATATTTTCCATGTGGGAGTTTGATATAATGCTAGGAACAATGACATTGCCAATTTTATAATGCACTGTCATTTGGTGCTTGCATATCAGTGAACTGTAGACTAGGAAATTTACAAGTGAAAATGAATTATTTTGTCACTAGTTCAACATCTGGTGGTATTCTTGATAAAGATATTGAAGCAGAGGACAGAAAGCATGCAGATTTCTTGAGGCTGGTAATGCGTCTTTTCTTTTTCTTTTTTAAAATTCTCCTCTATTCCCACTACACTGTCAATAGATTTTTTTAGTAGCATGAATGTCAATGATAAATAGAAGTGCGTTGTATAGGCACGCAAATGAATTTTTTGAAACTCTATGGCAGGAACATGTCGAGGGCTATCATGAATTGTCAGCAAAAACAAAGATATATTTTGCTACAGCTGTTGCTTTGTGGGATGCGGATTTCTATGTCAAAATTGATGACGACGTTCACGTAAACATTGGTAAAGGAAATCCAGTTTGACTGTTTAATATGTTAACATAAGAAGTCCTTTCCATTTTGCATGGATTTCATATTTGAGAAAAATATTAAACCTTATTTGATGTGATTCCATGGTTTTATTAATTCAAGCAGTCAGATTAATTGTAGCCATTGTATTTGTTAAGAATAATGGAAAGCCGTACCCTAATGGGTAGGAGAGTTATGATTTATAATCAATTTAGAGGGCACTATTACAATCATACACCCATACACGCCGGATAATAATAACATAATAATAATATAATAATAAGCTACTAACACCCCTTCTCAAGCTGGAGCATATATATCTACCAAGTCTAGCTTGTTACATAAATAGGAGACACGTGGACCCGGTAAAGATTTAGTGAAAATATCAGCCACTTGTTCCCCTGTAGGGATAGAACCAAATGTAACACCACCTTTCTGATATTCATCACGAATAAAGTGGAAGTTAACCTCAATGTGCTTCGTTCACTCATGAAAGACTGGATTTGTGGCAATATAAATAGCGGAGTTATTATCAGCCCAGAGTCTAGCAGAGCCTTTAAGTGAAAAGTGTAACTCTGTTAAAATCTGCTGAAGCCACATAATCTCAGCAGTTGCTAATGCCGTAGCTCGGTACTCGGCCTCAGCACTAGACCGGGATACCACAGTCTGCTTCTTACTCTTCCAGGAAATCAAATTTTCACCAACAAATATAGAGTAACCAGATGTGGATCTCCTATTAAATGTACATCCAGCCCAATCAGCATCAGAGTACCCTTCCATTCTCATACGATCATGATCAGAAAACTGGATTCCCTTACCTGGATTTTTGTGTAAGTACTGGAAAATACGTAACACTGCTTGCCAATGGAGAACACGGGGATCAGACAAAAACTGACTCACTACACTTACTGGATAAGCAATATCTGGACGAGTCATTGTCGTAAGATAATTAAGTTGTCCCACTGTACATCGATATTGTTCAGGATTCGGAAGAACCGCTCCTTCTTTCGGTTCTAGCTTGACATTAGACTTCATATGTGAGTCCACTCCTTTAGCATTCATATATCATGCTCGCTCCAGAATATCAAGAACATACTTTCGCTGAGAAATGAACACACCTCTAGCATTCCTAGTTACTTCAATAC
>JAULJZ010157921.1:0-52459 GCA_032270985.1 Heliamphora pulchella | reverse complement strand
AATTCGACCCGTTTGACCTAGCCAAGACCAGCTACTATAACGATGTCCTACAATCGTACCAATAGAATGTCTAGGTCTATTACGATTGTGAGCCTACCTGTATAATCTGTCAGAACCTATGACCCGATCTTCCGTGCAGCATGCACCGAGTCAAATATTGGACAGAATATACGGACTATGCATTTATTCATCACAAATATAAATATAAAACCACGAATGCAAAAATATCTCAAATGTTTCTCATTAATATGTCAGGGATCAAGAATAAAAAACTTGAAAAGCATGATTTTTCAGTATATATTCCTAACATTCATCAAAAAAAGAACCCAGATCTCCTTCCTCACAATGAACTGCCCAGTCTGTTGGTATCTTTTTAGTGAATCCCATCTTCCATATTACCGTTTCCTCCTCGTTGTCAAACAGCTGGAGGTTGAAGAAAATCTCCAACCCCAGCAACTTTTGGTTAGTCTTTTCCTCAATCTAAGGCTTCGGAGATCCGCAGTAAGGGAAGTCGTCTCAATCCAAGGCTCTAGAGATCCACTGTATTCTCTCATCTCTGGATCTTCTGATTCTAGCTTATATCCATGCCCACATTCATGTCGATTGTTGTACACAGGGATTGGCTCCGAGATTCCTTGCAGATGCTTGCCAAGTCCCATTCCCAAAAAGTAGGACGTCCCTTTCATCCTTGGCATCACCTTCTGATTTACGTAGTTCACTTCCTCGTTCATCAGAACTTGAATGGCCTCAGTCTCGTCAAAGTTGAACCCATTTAGAAGAAGGTTTCTTCCCTGTGTTGGATCTCAAGGAGTGGAATAGTGTCACTAAGCGGAGTTAGCAAGCTAGTTTCTCCCTAAGTGGCGACAGTTATCCCTTCCTTAATCAACTTCACTTTCTGGTGTATGGTTGATAAAGTTGCTCTAATCGCCGGGTCATGTAGCCAAGGCATTCCTAGCAACAAATTGAACGAGGCCGGCACGTCGAGATCATGGAATTCTACCTCGCTGTCCAGCGGTCCCACTCTCACGAAAAAATTTACTAACCCTAGAATATCTCTTCTCGTGTTATCATACACTCGTACTCCTTGCACAGTCGGCTTGAGATCTTGCATCTTTAGTCCCAAACAATAAGTAGTTTGTAATGGGCACACATTGAGAGTAGAACCATTGTTAACCAAGACGACCGACATCTATTTCCCTAAACAATGGATGGCCAGATGTAATGGCTTGTTGTGAGATGGCCCTTCGGTCGAAAAGTCTTTGTCAGTGAAGGCAATAACATTGGTTTGCTTCTCGATCATAAGTATTTCAACCAACTGATCGGGAGATACGTCGATTGAGATGTCTACTATGTTCAAAGCTTTTAAAATGGCTTGTCGGTGCTTATGGGATGCCACAAGTAATCCCTAAATGCTCACATTGGCTTGTGTCTTCTTGAGTTGCTTCAAAACTATGTCTTCCTCTTCACCATTTGATTTTTTTGCTTGCTTCGTTGATTCTTCCACGCCCCTACTTGGTTACCCCTTTCTAATTGTGCAGGCTTAAAATGCCTCCCGCTTCTCGTTAGATGTTCTATTTTTTTTTTGGGTTCCCAAAGACCTTTGAATTAGTTGGTTAGATCTCAAATCTCGACCACCAGCATCCTTTTATCTCGGAGAGCCCAAAAATCGTCTGTGCTGATCTTTCTCTGATTGTCTTCCACATTAACTACTCTGTCTCCTTAGAGATCCTCTTCGATTCCCATTATGTTTTGCAAAAACCAATGTGATTCTTCACGGATATCAGTCTCTAACTCAAAGAGTTGTGGTAATGACACTCCATCAAATGGGTCATCATGATCATTTGGTCGAGGAGGACCCTAAGGCTCCCACGGGCCCCTATGATCGTATGGTTCCTCCACAATTAGATGCCACTCTGGCACGTCTTCTCCTTTGTCATATTTTATATCCATAAATTCTTGCTCTATCTCTTCCAATTTTCATATGTCGTTCTCTTCTTGGTACTCCACTTCGAGAGAGCATAAGACTGGCTCCTCGAGTAGAGGTGTTCTTAGTTTCGGTTTATGAAGAGAAACGATGTATTCCAAGGGATCGAACACAAAACTTATGACTCCGAACACATTCACCTGAGGTGAGTTCTTTTCTTTCTCTTCTTGCTCCTTCTTCTTCTCAGTTCCTCACTGATCGGCAGATTTTCTTCCTGTTTACTCTTACTGTTGACTTCCTTTCCTTTCAAAGATTCTCCTACCTCTAATACTGCTTTCTCTGTCTTTCTAACTCTAAAACTCGACTTACCTTTCCCGTACCAAGCTACCCCTTGGTGCCATGCTGTATCATCGCTTAGAATAGTTACAACATGCCATTTGATGTCTATCCTGACTTCATCTGGGTCGTCTAACGCCTTGAGGAGTGCCAAATCCTCCCACAAATGCCTGATCTTCTCATCCTCTTCATTTTTGCTGTCAGAGGGAGGAAAACCTTCTTTCTCATGAACGACGAAGGTCGAGAAATCATGAAAGTCCTCATCTACTAGTTCCTCGATAGAGTTGTTAATAAACAACACATCTCAGCCAGGCGGCAAACCAATAACAGGCTTTGGTTCTATCACGGGAAGTATGAACTTCGTTGGATCAAAATCTTCTGCCCCTCCTTCAATAACATTCACATTCTACTGAGCTACGTGATTTGGCAAGGGATTAGTGGTTACATTCGACTTTTGAGCTGCAGTAGGCATGGTAATCACCTTGTTATCTATCAGATCTTGAATTTCATGCCGAAACCTCATGCAATTCTTGGTAAAATGACCATGCCCCTGGTGGAAGGCACAGTACTGGTTGGATTATACCTAGGCGGTAATGGGTTTGGTGGCAGGATAGGCTCCAAAGGCTTTAGGAGGCCTTTTTCAACAAGACTATCAAGGAAATTGGAAATCGGGACTCCTAGAGGAGTGAATATTCTTCTCGAAGTTCTTTACTGACTAGATTGCTCGAGCTTTGGGTTTAGGATGTTTACTTCAAAAATTTGATCATAAGAAATTTAGTGAAGTTATTATCGACTCGATTAGCGTCATTAGTGCATGGTTTCTTTACCCTTCGACTTGATCTCGCACTTTTCATTTCCCCTAATTGGATGGAACTTTCAACATTAACTCCCACATCAAGTAACTGCTCAAAGGTGATCGAAGGATTTCCTAACATCTTTACGACCTTAGTTCTCCCTTCGTTAGATTGAGTCTCGTTCTTGGTAGATGAACTCAACCAATCATTGATTTAAGCTTGAAGTTACTCACATTGAGCTTGGTTTTGGATTTGCTGGGCTTGTAAGAGTTGCATTTGTGTCTGGCATTGAGTCTGAATCCTGGCATGGTTGTTCACAACTGTACTGATCTCGTCTAATGTTCGTCGTAGGTCTATAATTGCCCTCATCATATCAGCTATGATTAGTTCTAGATCTGCCATTGGTGAGCTTAACTATTCTACCAGTCTAAGCCTTCCTCTGAGAGATTCGGTTCAAGTGCGTATAGGTTCTTCTCTGCATGGAGATATAGTCCCGGGTCTTTGAGCTGAAAGGACTCTTGTAAACTGGAGAACTAATTAGCTGGGGTCTAAACGCGAAACAACCCATGTTCGGAATAGGACAAAAAAATGAAAACTAATCCTAAAAGGGGTGTTAACTATACAAAAAAATTATCCATGAAAAGAAAATCACATAACCCTAAAAGATTTATTAATCCTAAAAGAAGGGGTCTAAGAAACTATATGCAACAAGAGAAAGTTGATAGGTCTGCACTCAATGTACCTTTTAAATAAAGTCAAGAATATACCTTTCAATGCCAGGAATGGTGCAAGACATGGTCAAACGGTACTCAATAAGTCTTTTTGCCACATCCATGGGAGCATATGACTAGAAACCTTACTAGCTTCCCCATCATAGCCCCGAGACAATAAACTGACCGGGGTATCTGGTAGGCAGAGCGGGGGTTTGAGAACCAACTACACAAATATGCAGAATGTAAATGCAAATACCAATGAAAAGAGTACAACAAGAATCATTGATATTTCAAGTTTAGCCCACTTATGTTTTTTTTGAAAAATCAGTCCCCAACGGAGTTGCAAGAAAAGCCGCAGGTATTTTGGTCTCGTGGGATGCACCGAATATCTATTATTTTTAGAAAAATAGTTCTTTTCATTTCAAAATAAGAAAATCCAAGATATCTGAGCATCCTTTCTAGAAAAATGGAGTCGCCACTTGATTTTTGAGAAAAACTAAGAAAAATAAAAAAAGATTGCGAGTTTTTTAAAAAATGTAACTCGAAAAAAAAAAGAATTTGGGGGTTAAGGTACGAAAAGGGAAGGTGTTAGGCACCCTTTTCACCCAATCGTGAGGTTGGTCTCTACTTTGTCAATATTGATTTTTGTTGTAAATTTTTTAAAGGTTATATATACAGAACGTGATGTTAAAGAGAGTTCAAACAAAATTCTAACTATGATTCCTAGGGTCATGCAAATTGGCTAGTATTTCTAGATATGCCACATGTATTATTTGTGCAAACTAAAGCGAAAAACATGTGAATAAGCGGTAAAATGAACAAACAGGGACTTAAGGGTCATGCAACAATGTTTCTGTCTCTAACATGTTATAAACTGATTATACAAAATAAACAGAGAAGATTTAAACACTATTTTAAGTTACTGAACATATATAAAAACATATGGCCATAGGAACAAATGTTACGGTCGTGACGAAATAAGTCACAAAACATGCAACCGTGACAAATATAAGATTACCGCGAGGAACATAATGTAAAATCTCACGGCCACGACAAATAAATGTTACGGCTATGATTTTTAAGGGTCTAGAAAGAGCATATTCAACATATAAGGCCTAAAACAGACTCAAATAGATAAGATATGCAGGATAGAGACCATAACCCATTCATTCTAGATTAGATCTACCATTCTTCATCCTCTATACAAACAATAACTCAAAGCAAAATGCAAAGGATGTTAAAAGAAGATAACAGAGCATATAAAACACATTTTAATGTCACTGGCCTCACAAAACCTCATGACCAAAGCAAAAAGATGTAGTGGCTGTGACATATATGGAAACAAATGGTGCGGCCGTTAGAAACTAGAGGCGGCTGTCACTATGAGTTTTACAAAACACACGGCCATGACAATGAAAGGTCGCAGCTGTTATGTCTTTATAACCACAGAACACATAAGAATGGAGGTGTATAGAATGTAGATCACAGCCCATTTGATCTAGGCCAGATCTACCATTCATTACCCAACAAGAAGATAAACTGAGGTACAGAAAAGAAAAAATGCTAAACAGAGTAAGAAAAAGGGAGAAAACTTTGAAACAAATGATTATTAAAGAGTTTTGAAAGGAGTTTCATGTTTTTAGCCTCTGAACAGATGTTGCGGCTGTAAAAATAGGCTATGTCCAAGCCAATACAAGCTCCAAGAACTCCCTTGATGCAAACAAAAACACGAACATGGCTCATGAAGTATGGAATGGATACGAGAATATCGGGCGGGGGAGTATTTGGACAGAGTTTTGGTATCCAGGTCTTTTTTCCTCCCATTTTTGCCAAAAACGTCGCCCATTTATAGACAAAGTGGGCAACATAGACCCCTTCTAAAATGCTGCCACCTGTCCAAAATGGGGTAAAAGTGATGGCCGCTACCTTTTTACTTTTGTACAATGCCAGCCGCTACCTTTATGACAATGAAAAGGACAGCCGCGACTTTCAAAAGTCACGGCTAAGATCAAAAAGTTACGGCCGTGACAAAGGTAGTCACGGCCTATTCTGGGGTTTCACAAAAGGTGGTGGCCATAAGGAAAGGAATGCCATAGCCTGAAGGTTTTTGTTGGTTTTCTTGGGTTATGAACCAAATTTGTGATTTTGCTTGCTTTGGAGTATCTTGGAGCATAATTCTCATATCTTCTTCATTGGAGTGCATTTGAGATGGGTGCCTAAAATTTAGCTTGGTCAAATTGGGGTGTTTACACTAACAATGCCAATAGCAAAACATATGTCGGGTCTAGTGCAACTACACTAACAATGCCAATAGCAAAACATATGTCGGGTCTAGTTTAAAGTATAGCATACATGAGGTTTCCTACTGCCGACGCGTAATGAACCGCTTTCATCTTCTCTATCTTAACAATTGTCTTAGGATACTGATCCTTGGATAGAGTGATAACATGCCTGAAAGGAAGAAATCCTCTCTTGGATTCTTGCATGCTTAAACGAGCAAGAACTATATCGATATAAGCAGCTTGTGATAAACCCAATATCCTTTGTTTCTGATCTCGCATAAGCTTGATCTCGAGGACGTGACTGACTTCTCCCAAGTCTTTCATATCGAATTGGCCGGATAACCATACCTTCACCGATGATAACACCCCCATATTATTTTGGATGAGCAAGATATCATCCACGTAAAGTATTAGAAACACTACCACGCTTCCATCACGCTTCTTACACACACATCACTCGTTAAGACTTTGATCAAAATCATAAGACTTAATGGCCTGCTAAAATCGGGTATTCTAAGACCTAGATGCCTACTTAAGTCCATAAATAGATCTCTTAAGCTTGTACAACATATGCTCTCGGCTCTTTGCTGTGAAATCGTCTGGTTGTACTATATAGATACACTCATCAAGACTTCTGTTAAGAAAATCTGTCTTGGCGTCCATTTGCCAAATTTTGTAATCGAAATAAGTCACAATGGATAAGAGAATCTGGATAAACTTAAGCATGGCTATCAGGGAAAAGGTCTCCTCATAATCGATCCTTTTTTTTGAGTAAACTCTTTTGCAATAAGCCTAGCTTTGAAGGTTTTTACCTTCTCGTCTGCTCTTCTCTTCCTCTTATAGATCTACTTGCATCCGATGGATTTTATCCCTTTGGGTGGTTTTATAAGTTTCTAGACCTGATTAGAATACATAAACTCCATCTTTGAATTCATAGTCCTTTGCCATAATTTTACATCTTTATCTTGGAGTGCCTCATTGTAGTTACAGGGTTTAGTATCTAATTCTTTCGAGATCCTATCAAAAGACTCTCCCAAGAGCATATACCGATCGGGTTGACAAACAACCCTCCCATTACGACGAGGCACTACCTATGTCTGTATACTAGCAGTGACACGCTGTGTTGATTTTGAACCTCATGCACCATTACCCACGTGCTCCGCTGGTTGTGAAATTGTCATGGTAATGGTAGCACCCTGATTTGGTTCAGGTTCTGCACGTGTCCCAATAATTCTTTACGACGAGGTAATGGGATATCGATGAAACTTTTTCGTGGCGCTTCTACCGTACTACTGGTATTTTCTCTCAACTCTTTCAGAATATTTCTACTTTGGGTTAGTGGTCCATTACATAATTCTTTTTCAAGAATCGGGCATTGATATTGACAATAACCTTTTGATCCTTAGGATTATAAAATAAACCACCATTCATTTTCCTCGGATATCCAACAAAGAAATAGACTTCCGTTCTCGGATCTAATTTATCTGTGTTCCCTTTCAGCACGTGTGCTGGATACTTCTAAATCCGAATATGTCTTAGACTAAGCTTATGCCCAGTTTATAAATCTGTGGGAGTAGAAGATATTGAATTATAAGCTACCAAATTCAGAATAAAAGCTGCTGTCTTTAAAGTAAATCCCCAAAACAAATCAGGTAAGTCAGAATAACTCATCATAGACCTCACCATTTCCATAATAGTCCTATTCCATCTTTTTGCTACAACATTTTGCTGTGGAGTGTCCGGTGCAGTCAATTGGGATATAATCCCCTCATTTGACAAATAATCCTAAACTCTCCAAAAAGGTACTTGCCACCATGGTCAGACCGAAGTGTTTTGATACATTTTTCATGATGCTTTTTCACTTCTACCTTAAATACTTTGAATTTCTTAAAGCATTCAGATTTGCAGTGTATCAAATAAATGTATTCATGCCTTGAGTAATCATCAATAAAAGTGACAAAATACTCAAAGCCTCCTCTAGCCCAGATAGTCATAGGTCCACATAAGTCAGTGTGAACTAGTTTCGACGATTCTTTAGCTCAATAGCTTTTAGCAAAAAATGGCTTCCTGGTCATCTTACCCTCCAAGCAGGATTCATAGATTATAAGTGCCTCCACTTTCAATGAACTCAAAGGTTTATCTTCAACCAGTGTATTTATCCTTTTTAAAATAATATTGTCACGCCTTGAACTCCGGGGACCCGTGAACTAACCCCAAATTGACCTGTATAAGAAGTTTTCAATTAAAACATTCGTTTCGTTAAAGTTTTAAACTCAATACTTATTTGGAAATAAAAGTTTTCTTTGAGCAACTATATTCTTATTTCATATATACATAACAAATTCTAAATAATGCTTCAAGTCCCAACAATTCATTTACAAAGGAAAAGAATAACATTACACTTGTCCGACTTATCTAAATATAGATTCAAGATTAATTACATTAAATCCCGTAACTTTAGGTACACATATGGCTTAAAGTAAAAGAAATACTAGACCCATATTCTATCCCGTCCTAAAATGCATCCATAGTCTTGGTATCATCTGTTCTCCTTGGAACCTGAAATGGTTCAACATACATATATGAGCCGAAGTTCGTAGGATATAGATTACTTCAAATATAATGCATAATTTGTGAGGTGTGATGGGTTCAACCGATGTAAAAGTACAAGTTCACCTATTCGTTAGTTTGTCACATGTACACACCTACGCACACGTGTTATCCCATTTACGTCAATTTTTTATTCCATTACTCACATTTGTTGAATCCTTTTTAAAAACATTTCTTTATTTCATATTATCCGGATCATCATCCCATTACTCGATTTTTCACAAAAATCGTGTCACATTTTCATTAACCAGTTTATCACAAAATCGAATCGCATCTAATGAACCGATATCGGGTGCAGCTTATAGAAATTCCTCCCTATTAATTACCAATAGGCTACGCGAAGCCATTGATAATAGATAGCTTTATAACTCACCACGACACAACACCACATTTCAGGGGCTAACCCATGAGCATGTGGTCTCCATTTTGAGCAAGTTTCTGGTCTTTCACGGCGGAGCTATGCAAGCCCAACTTAATCCACATCAATCCATACGATTTATTATTTGTTTAATACTTTTATTTTCACGAAATCTGGGAGTTCAACCCCACAACTAGTTCCTCTTCCAATCATTTTCACAAATTATTGTTTCAATTTCAATTTCAACTTTCCCATTTCTTTGTCAAGTTACATTCGATTTTAGTATTCAATGTCTCCTTTCAAATCAAATGCATCATAAACTCCAATACACAACTTTTCATGAATCATATTTCACATTTTTTAAATTGATTTCATAAAGCACTACAACACAAAATGAATTCATTTGAGATCATGCCATTCGAATAAAAAATGGAATATATATATATATAAGTTTGAAACCCATATTTCTCTTTCAAAAGCATAAAATTTTAAATGATAACCGAGTCATATCATAACCCTCAACTATCCGTTCTTGTTCTTTTAAAACCATCGTTTTAGTAGGAAACCCACTTCTATTGTAAATCTTACCAACCGGTACAACACATGCATCCCAACCCAAGTATATAAATATAGGTGTATCCATATTCCAAGGGATAAGAAATTTGATAAAAAGGTTCAACAATGATGAAAATATTCTCTTTCAAGACATTTGACCAAAAACAGGTGAAAACGGTTAAGAAAGTTTGACATATTCTCACCAACTTAATCATAACTTTTTCTACAAAAAGTATTTTATTGTGAGAGTAGTCTTATTGGAAATAAGACTTTCGGGGCTTCAATTTGAGTACAACAATGACCTAATTCGGAGTCCGAATGATGGAGATATGATCAAAGGAAGTTAGCCCACGCAACCAGTCTGCTCGAGCGGACATAGGGCGCTCGAGCGCCAACGCTCTCTGCCATGTGACCACTTGAGCCGATAGGGTTCGGCTCGAGTGCGCTGGTGCCCGAGAAAAATCTAGATTTTTTCCTATTTTGTGTTTCTAACCTCAAAACTCTTAAACACACATAATTAAGCTTTAAATCCCAATTTTCAACACAAAACATTGAGTTCCAAGTCACATAACCCTCTTGTCAACAACAATTTTTCAAAACCATGGTTAAATCAGCTCTCCAAAAATCCCATTTTCATAAAACCCAACTCAACTCACACACACATGTCATGTTTTCAAGCTCCACATGAAATTTACTAGATTTTTACTCATGTAAGCAAAGTATCAACCCAAATCATAATAAACATATGAAAAAATCTAGGTCCTACTTTGGATTTGCTCAAAAGCTTGAGATTACTCCAACTTCTCCCTCATAGAGTTTGGATCATGGGTGTTCTTGCCTCCTTAATGCTTTGTCTCTCACCTCCTTATTCCAAAGCTTGATTTCTACTCTTACTCCCAATCTAGCTTCAAATCTTCAACTTGAGGGATGGAGGGTTAGGGTTTTCATGTGTGTGGTGGTGGTCTCTCTCTCTAGGGAGAGGAAAAAGAGAAGAGAAGGGGAGAAGGGGAGAAGGGGAGAAGGTGAGGAGAAATGGGAGAATGGGTCTCTCTCACGTGGCTGACATATATGCATATATATAGACACCCCAAAATCTCTTCAACGTTTGAGAATACTCTAAATATCTCCCGATAGCCCACTCGAGTGGACCACCATCGCTCGAGCGGAGACCCCTGAAGCTGAATCCTACAAATTTCCCTAAAACTCATCTCATACTTCTAATTTTACTCACATTTTATTATTCTGAATTATCCGTTAACATATCCATATTAATATCATTCATCACCATGCATCTCAATTTCACTATCATATATTATTATTAATTCAATCGTTAATAAGCAAAAATTTTATAGCACCCATGCCTACATTTAATCCGATCTCTTCTCTTACCAAAAATTTGAAAGAACAAAATAAACAGGTACCGGGTCCTTACAAATATGACATAGGTGTAAGTGCCAAATATACATTTGGTTCATTAAAAAAGGTTCATTTATCTTAAATAGTAAATTAGATATAATATTCAATTCATTCAGTTGCAGTGTAAGAGAAATTATAGTAAAAACATAAAGATCATTTACTAATGAATCAGAACATATAAACCGTTTATTATCGTTAATAACCACTGAGTTATTAAAATAAACCAAATATCTGTCTTTAACCAATGTAGAAATAGAAATTAAATTCCTTCTAATGGATGGTATATAAAGACAATATCTCAATATTAAAACCTGATCTCTACTAAAATTGAGAGTGACATCTCCCACTACAACTGCTACTACTCTTGTATTATTACCCATATGCAGATAAATCTCCCTATCACTAAGTTGTCTGATTTTCTGAAAACTCTGCAATGAATTACAGATATAATTAGTGACTCCCGTATCTATATACCAGGTATCGGTAGACAACTCCGATAAATATATTTCTACAACTAGTGAACAAAAATTACATTTCTTGTTCTGCTTTCCAAGATAAACTAGACATTACTTTTTCCAGTGCCATGTTTAGTTGCAGTTAAAATATCTACCTTTCGACTTTTTCATACCAATACGTGGCCCACTACTACCTTGGAAACTATGTCACCCTATTTCGAAACTTTTTTTTTCTTCTTACTTTTCGGTTTAGAAGAAGAATTATTTTCAGAAACAAATACATTTCTTAACTTCTGAAGAATAATCTTGGTAGTTAAAGTTATATCCAGATTCTATTTTCAGTCAATATAATTAGGATCCATAAGTTTATTTTCTTTGAGTATAATCGTGAGTTGATTGAAAATATTTTAATCATGAGAATCACATAATTAAAAAATATTAATTATGATGAGCAAAATTTTAAATTTTTTTAAAAATTGGCTCCCTCTACCATTTAAAATAAAAAATTACCAGTAACTTGGTAGACTGCGAAGAATATGCCTCGATGGAAAGAACGTCTACTATTCATCATTTATCCAGAAATGCATTTTTCTATTAATTTTACTATATAGGTAACAGACCGTATCAAATAAAATTAAATAGCTGACGTAGTTTCTGTCCTATAAATAATAGTAGTGACTCAGATGTAGGGGATACTATTATTTACAGTTAAGTGTAAACTATCACTTAATATCAAATTAATCGTTTTGCAATGAATCCTTCAGATGGAGAAGTGATTCACACTAATAATTATCTAAAATTATCTCTAAAGGAGATTCGTACTGGCGATTCTGTAATTAATTTTGTCCGATGGAGAAAAAGACTCTAATGCCAACACACAAAATCAATTACATCACATACGAACTAGTGATGGAGACCGTGAAATTTATCTGTGAATAAATTCCTTCACCTACTTAGTTTTTAAAATATTTTTGAGAGTTACAAAATATGTTTAATTAAAAAAAATTTATAATTTTTAAAAATTACATGTTGCAAAAGTTTCTAGTTTTTAAACTATCTTTACGTGCTTTATGTATAATAAATAAAATTCTCAAATTCTATTTATTTAAAAAAATTAATTTTCAATAAAAATCAAGCATTTAATTTTATTTTTTGCTACACATATTTAAAAAAATAATTTATTAAAATTATATTTCTTTTAATTAATTTAAAGAAATCAAAATTAACCATCACGTTTTTCTAAGATATCTGAAAAATATCTTTAAACGTATTTTTATGTAACAAAATAAAATTTCAAAATTTTCTTTAAAAAAATTAATTTTAATTAAAGAAAAATTTTATTTTATTTTTCCATTATAAAAAAAAATAATTTTGAATTAAAAAAATTAATTAAACTAAATAGAATAAATAAACCAAAATAAAAATATTCATGCATTTAAGTAAATAAATAAAATATATGCATTAAATCTTGGCTTTCATGGTTACTTAAAACTCTTTAATTAAAATAATTAATTAAACTAAACAGAATAAATAAACCAAAATAAAAGTATTCATGTATTTAAGTAAATAAATAAATATATACATTAAATCTTGATTTTCATGGTCTACTTAAAACTCTTTAATTAAAGAGTTTCTGTTTATCCAAAAACTTACAATCCCATTATAATTAAAATTATAATCTTTTAATTTTGTCAAAATTTTATAGCCAACTAAAATCTTTGCACAATTCAACTACCGCAAATCACAATTTTGCTGGAAAATTAATTTTACCGTCGCCTAAACATGAACCATCACTGCCCCACCGCACGTGGCCTCCGCTGCCGCCGCACGGGCGCGCAGAGCGATAACCTTGCGCTGTTGAACTGCCGCAGCGTTCTTGCTGCATTGGCTCGCACACGGTTTGAAAGTTGCATGATGGTGACGTGTTTGGAGCTTTTAAAAAATTCTTCATGCTTGACCGAATAATCAATGTGCATTCATGATCACGTTGCCTTGATTGTTCATACACAGTTTTTTAATCTGGACCGTTTGGTAGCTTTAAAGATTGCTTTGGAATTATCTGGACCTTTTGGGATAAATGATACAATTCTCACAGGCTCTTGCAATCTAATAATCCAAGTCATGTATAATAAATCCTTCACATGCATGATTATCCAATCACATGCATGATCACCCAAACCTTCTAGAATAATAACAATAATGTGGCTGGACAATGCGACGGTGCTGAGTTTAAAGGGACAGCATGCTGCACTTTGTTCAGAATATTTAAAAAATACATTTTTATGATTGAATCTGTTTCTTACGTAGAACTCGTCGAGTTTGTTTAGTACATAAAATTTCAGATTCATACGATACTTGTAATTAAGTGACTGAATAAGATCTCCTAATATTATTCGGTAGATAAATAAATAAAAATTATAATTTAAAAAATATTGTTAAACAAATATTACTCAATCACTTAGCTGCAGGTATCGGATGAATCTGAAATTTCATAAACTGAGCAAACTCGACGAGTTCTACATAATAAACGAATTTGATCATAAAAATTTATTTTCCAAATAAGCTTAAACAAGGCACAACATGACAGTGCTGCCTATTTAAGCGCTGCACCAAGCCCAGGTCCCTTGATGATGGTTTCCAGGGGATCATGATTCAAGTGATAATAATCAACCAAGGGATCCAACTTGATCACAAAAACGTAGCAATCCATGATCCATGTGATATGACCGTCCCACCTTGGATTATCATTTACTGGTTTAATCTCCTTGTTGGACATCCATGAAACCAAATTTTTTTTTGCTACAGTTTGAAACCTTTTTTTTCCCCTCGAACCGTTCTTCGTTTTTTCTTCTTCTATTTTTAATTACATAAAATCAAAAAACACAAGAACTAAAAATGAAAAACAATTATTTTTATATTGATTTTATGCTTTTGAAGAGTTCACAATAAATCTACCACAATCAACCCTCATGGTTAAAAAAAATTAATTTAATAATCATCATTTATACCATGTAATTAAACATACAAAATAAATAATGACTATTAAAAGCCGAAATTAAATTGCTTGCAAAATCAAGTTAGGACAATCTAAATCTACCTGAACCTATGATTAAATCATACATAATCAAATACGGCTCTGATACTAATTGTTGGGGCAAACTACCAAGATCCTAAGAATGTCTATGATTTTAATTAAAAAGTCAACTGGACTGACAAATGGCGAAATAGGCTTTAGATTAAAACTTTTACTATCGAACAATCAAAATAAAAATCGGTAATACTCCCAAAATTAGTTTTAAGATTATACCTCTTGAAATTTGGTTGGATGATTTTGGTTGCTATAACAATTTTTAGTCAATGATCCGTCGCGATTTTTGACTTCTCGTCAAATCTCCGATACAAGCCTGTTGTTGTATTCTCAAATATAAAAGACGAACAAAGTTTGGACTTTGATCTATCGTGTTCTTCAAAAGACACGATAGATTCACTTGTTCTTTGGATTCACAAGATGTGAAAACTCTAAAATGTTATATGGAATATCTGGTGGTTAGGTTTTATAACAGTATATAAATAGGTTACAACAGGGACTTATGGAGTAAATAAGATATGGGCTTCCGATGTAATTATGAAATCCTGACTCAACCTTAAATTAAAAGCAATTTCATAAAAACATAAATTATAATTCATTTCACTAAAGAATTATAATTGCACTCCCAGCCTTATTCTTAAAACCATAGCAATCGAGTTTCTGTTAATAAATGCTTATTTATTCTCCACATGTTAAGATTACAAATACCCGTCGATTAAATTAAATTATTGACAATTATATTTAATTGGCTTCTTAGAAAATTTCTTAAACCCTTCTACTTAACTTATTTAATTGCTAGATTATAAAATTCACTTGTAGGGTTTGGCTCAGTCAAAATTTATAAGTTTTCTTAAGGGAGTATTATCAATCTCAATTTTTTAGAACGTGAATTTCGTCAATAATTAATATGCACCATATAATTAATATCACTATCCAACTCACCGGGATTAAAGACTCATAAAAGATCGTACTCTTTAATGAATCAAAACAACGAATAATAAATATACGCAAATAATAATTATTTCAGAACTAAAAGTATAAGTACTCATAATAACCATGGAATATCAATTAATTTATATAATTAGTATAAAATTAATTACCCTAACTTGGTCTTGTTAATACACACAAAATATATTAGCACAATAAATTAGAACAATTGTCAAAATAATTATCGTTCCTTGTAATTAAAACAGATCTACTAAAATATTGTGCTATATTTATACCAATGGTGTGTCCAATTCTATATAAACTATGAACTACAATTTTTATTTTACAAAAATCGATAATCTGGTTTTCTGTGTGTAAGTCGAACTTTACACACGAGATTAAATACTATATAGAATAAAAGACACCTATACACAATATTAAATAAATAATGAAAGGTATATATATTGCTCATTAAGATTTTCATAAAATAAAAAAATTAATTTTATTAATTAATAAAATTAAATACTAAAATCAAAATCAAGATTTTTAGTATACAACTCTAATATTGCAGACATGATTAGTAACTCTCGTATCTACACATCAGGTACTGGTAAATAACACTGGTAAATATGTCTCAACAACTAGTGGTTGAAATTTACCCTAAAATTTCACCTTCCTAAGACAAACCAAACATTATTTCTTCTAGTGTCCAATCTGGTTAAAATGAAAACAACTGTCTTTTGGCATTTTCACACCAACCTAAGGCTCATGAACTGCCTTAGAAGCTACACCATATTTCTGAACTTATTTTCTTGCTTTTCGACTTAGAAGTAGAACTTTTTTTAGTAACATAAGCACCAAATAGCTTTCTAAGGACGCCTTTAGCTTCTTAGAGTTCTTTAAGTAGCTCTGTCAGGGTAAAATGTAATTTGTTCATGTTGTAATTAACAGAACTACTTAAAGGAATTAGGCATCAATTAGAGTATGATATTAATCTGGATTTTTCTATCAATTTCAATTCCAAGGATCTCTAGTTAATTTAGAAAATCAATCATCTTCAGAACATGATTCCTTACTGGAGTGCCTTCAGCCATGTTTGTGTTCATAAGAAACTTTATGACAACCTACCTAGTAGCACTATCCTATTCTCTAAACATCTTTTTGAGGTTCATCGTTATGTCATATGCACTGGTCATAGACGGATACTGATGTTGTAGTACACTTGACATAGATGCCATTGTGCCTTCTGATCAGCCTTCTGCACTTCTGATAAAGTTGATCTTCCTGTTCGGTTGCCCCTTATCAGGCATAGGTGGACAAATCTTAGTGATTACAAACTTATAATCTTCTACAGTTAACATATTATCCAGATTTCATTTTCAATTAATATAATTAGGTTCAATAAGTTTGTTTTATTTGAGTATGGTAATGAGTGGATTAAAAGTCATTTTAACACTTAAGAATCACATAATTAAAAAACTATGATGACCAAAATTTTTGAATTCATTTTAAAATTTGGTTCCCTCTGCCATTTTTTAAAAGAACTTGCCAACAGCCTAGTACACTATGAATAGCATACTTCGATAGGAATGTCGTCTATTATTTATCATTTCGTCAAGACATGTCAATTCCTATTAATTATACTATTTTAGTAATAGACCATACCAAGTAAAATTAAATAACTGACATAATTTCGTTCTATAAATAATAGCAGTGACTCAAATGGAGAGGATACTATTATTTATAACTAAGTGTATACTAGCACTTAATTTCGGATCAATTGACTCATAATAAACCCTTAGTTGGAGAATTGATTCATATTAACGATTATCCAGAATTATTTCTTAAATATGTTTATATCGAAAATATTATAATTAATTTCGTCCGATGGAGAGGAAGGTATCGAGACCAACACACAAAATTAGTTACATCACTTAGAAACTAGTGATGGAGACTGAGGAATTTATTAGTGATAGATTCCCTCACCCACTTAGTTTTTATAATATTTTTTAGGATTATAAAAATTATTTAATTTTAATAAATTCATAATTTAAAATAAAACAACACGTTACAAAGATTCCAAATAAATTCATTTTTACATATTATATGTGTAACTAATAAAATCTCAAATTCTCTCAATTTTATCAAACATAAATATTTGAGTATTTAATTTTAATTTTCTATTACACATATAAAGGAAATCTCGTGATTATGAATTCATAAAGTTAAACACAACCAAGCATGCAATCTACTACAAGCACATTACTCATGTTGTCCAACGATAAAACGTAAACATAATAATAAAAGCAGATCATATATACATGCAAATGATAAACAAGAAACCCTGGCTATTACGGTCATCTGAAAAAACATGATTTTTCGAGCAGCCTCCTAATCCAAGACAAAACTGCATTCTGGACTTGTTCGTCTGGATAAACATTGGACGTTTAAACAGTTTTTAATAGAACCTTTTTGTTCGAACGGGCGTCCGAATGGAATCCTCTAGAAGCATTGTCATCCGGACGGGTGTCCGGACAAACGTCGGATTTTTGTACTTCAAACCAAAATCCTATTAGTGCAACTTTCACCCAAAAGCTTATTTTTTCATCTAAAACTCGAAAAAGGCATAGAAAGCAACGTTGGGGGCTCAGAATGACGATCTTCTCTTCAACTCGAACTTGTTAAAGATTACAGGCATGGGTCGTATACTGCCATATCAGGAGTTCACATCCAAAATCTACGAGAGAGAGAAGATCACATTGATTCTATGGCTCCAATAGAGTTCACATTCATCTTCTATGAAATAAATATCATGGGATCCAAAATAACAACGCGAAAACATGCATACAACATGCGTGACCATAATATAGGGATATAATACTGCAAAATAGAGGGTAGCATAGTTTTAGTCTACTCGAATGCTCATAACACGCATAGATCAATAAATATGGACAACATAGCTATGATTCAACCCATATACAGCATCAAATACCACTTTGATACCACTTGAAGGGATCAGAATCCAAGAAACCAATGACGGTACATACGAACCGAACCATAAGCATCCCAAAACAAAACTGTGCAAAAACGTCTGGATAAAAAAAAAACCCTAACAGGCTACAAACGAAAAACTGAAACCCAGTATACCCAGCAAAGGCGGAATATGGATTATACCTGCGAGATCTCGCTGACTTGATCTCATTTCAACACATGAACGAGAATTCTTCAACATCAAAAACTTGAATCGACGATTTTGTCTTAAACTTAGATCTTCTGCTATATTTCTAAACGCCGCAAGACGAACAGAGTCTGGGCTTCGATCATTCGTACTTTAATCCCTAACCGCTTGCCTCCTTTTCTCTAGTTTTCATAATTGTGTAAAAACCCCAAGGAATGATATGAATGATCAACTAGCAGCCAGGGTTATAATGGCGTATATTTAGGATATGATAAGAACCTAAGAAGTAAATATGACTCAGACTTCTAATGTAATTAAGAAAATCCAATTATAACCCAGAATTAATTTTCTCAAACATAAATTACAATTTATACTATTAAAGAATCATAATTACACTGTCAGTTCTATTCTCAAAATTATATTTTGAGCTCCTTATTATTAAATGCTTCTTTATCTCCCCATGTTAAGATTACAGATACATATCGACTAAATTAAATTACTGATAATTATATTTAATCGATCTCTTGATAAATTCTTAAGACCTTTCACTTAATTTCTTGATATGTCAGATTATAAAATTCACATGTAGAGTTTGACATAATCAAAATTATAAGTTTTTTTAAAGGGTTATCATCAATCTCTATCTAGGATGTAGATTCTGTCAATAATTAATATTCACATATACGTAGTGCCGTTATCCAACTCACCAAGATTATTGACCCATAAAAAATCTCATACTTTTATGAATCAAAATAACAAAATATATGTATCTACTAATTTTTTTAGGATTAAGAGTATAAGCACTCATAATAAACATAGGGTATCAATTATTTTATATAGTTAGTATAAAAATAATTACCCCAACACGGTCTTATTCAATACACACAAAGTTTATAAGCATAGTGAGTCGAAACCATACCATTCCTCGTAATTAAGAGAGATTTATTAAAACACTGTGCTGCAGCCCTACCAATGGTGTGCCTAATTCCATATAAGATTATGAATCAAAAGCTTATATTTTGCAAGAATTGACAATTTGATTTTCTATGTGTAAGCCGAACTTTACACACCAAATTATCTACTATGTAAAATTAAAGACACCCATTCATAATATCAAATAAAAAATACAGTGCAAACATTGCTTGTAACGCCCCGATTTCCAAACAAAAGAAACTCCACGGAAACTAAAACGAAAACATGATATTATTTGTAAAATAATTCTCGGAACACCCCATTTTATACCAAAAAGGGTACCCAAAAGATTTTTCATCCAAAAACCTCATTCGATACAAAACAGAACTTTTCCACACAACGGTTGTCCGCTCGAGATATCAGAGATTCGCTCGAGTGGTGAGACACCCAAGAGATTTTCATGCTAAAAACCAGAAAATTTTCTCATGTCTAAAAAATACACCTAAAAACTTTATCTCTGAACAGGGGTTTAAATGACCAAAGAATTTGGGAAAAAAACGTTTATTTGATAAAGAATCATTAAAAACATTAAACCCAACCCAAAACAAACAAAACTACAACTAACCCAAGGTTTCACTCTTAAAACCATACAAAATACACGCATTGAATGTAGTGGCCTTACGGCTTACAAAATATGCTCTCAAACCCGAATCATAAACTCCTTTTTACATGATCCAATAACAAGCAGTAATAAACTACCGAATAACAAAACTACTATACATAACGAAAGAGTTTTTCCTTCGCCTCCACTAGGGCTCATCGAGATCAACTCACATGATCAAGTTCACTTGAAAGATTTTCAAATCCCACTACATGAGTCAAAACCCAATTGGAACAGACAATAATGAAGTAAAAGTAGGATATGCAATCACGTAGTATAGAAACGATAAGAATTCACAAGCCTCAAAATGGTTTTCCATCCTCAAAATCATACATTTTTATATAATGCAAATGACGTTCAACAGTTTAAGAAAACAACAACAAAATGTTATTTTTCACTCAATTTCCATAACCAACAATGATTCCTATATACCCACTCTGTTGCACAAGGGACAAAGGTAACAACTAAAAACTCTCGCCCATTACCTTAGTTCCGGAACATCCAATGACCCACTAGATAATGGCGTGTTCTATACAGAGTTACAACAACAAATGTCTTCCAGTGGGGCACACCTCCCAATGGGGTAACCACTTCATTTATGGGGATTAACCCGAAAAAGCGAAGCACCTACTTGCGCAAAGTTTTTGAACTTTCACCGAGGAGCAATGGCTGCCCAAATACACACATTATTACGGTACATCTATCGAATCATTAAATACACGTAGCTTGACTATGAAAACATTTAAAGTAGTACATTAATCATGTACAAAACGTCTAACGGCCTCCTGCCATGTCGTCCATAACTAAGGAAAAATGACTAACATTTTCAAATGTTTCACCATTTCAACCGAAACATTTAAAACCAAGGCTCAATCCCAAGGGTTAGGTCCAAACCTCCAAAATGCAGTTTTCATAACTTTTACATTAATCTCTCCATTTTCAAAGCCCACCTTTTTGAAAATCACGGACACCTACACATCCACCAACTTTGTAATAAACCATAACAAATGCAAAACATACTTTTTGTTCAATCAAACACGATTTTAAACACAAAATCTAACATTTATAAATTTTAAAACGGTAGAAAATGCATATAATCGCATGTAACACCATTGTAAAGTACGATAGTCTAGAATTCTACCTCAACGAGTAAAAACTCGAAGCTCTGAACACCGATGAGAAATCAAAGTCGTCAAAACGCGATTCCTTTAGGATGAACGCGACGCCCACGACAAGGATATTGAGGATCGACTATCCGAACACTAAGATCTGGACCCGAATAAAGTCGAAAGCTTGAGAGAAGGTAGAGCTTAAGAGAGATTTTTTTGGTGAGACGAGAGGAAGCTTACAAAACAAGCTTTGGCACAAAGCTCAAGGTATGGCCTGACTTTTTAAAATCTCGTGCCCAGCTATTCGCTTGAGCGAACAGGGATCTGTTTGAGCAGTTGCCCACCGACCCAACTCTCGACCACTATCCCGCTCGAGCGAACAGAGCTTTGCTCTAGCGGTCATCGCTGGGTGAAAACCCAAACAAAAGTTGCATGATCAAGCCCATGCATGTATAACATATATAGAAACATGATATTTAATAACGATTAAAACACTAACCAAAACATCGAATAAACATTACAAAAATAAAATGGAATTGGGTCTCACAACTCTTCCTCTCTTAAAGGAATTTTGCCCCTAAAATTCAACAATGGATCTCAAGCCAGCGACCTCATCGTCAACTACCAACACTCTTCGATACAAAGATGTACAACATTGCACAACAGCAAAGATAATGATGCAGCTCAGCCGCCAAGAGTGGCGTCCCACGCCACAAACATGTTTTCGAAGGGTAACATCATACTAATTGGTTCTGCAAACAAAGTCTCACTGATGCTACGGTCATCCACACGTCGTCAGACCAACATCCAACTCACACCACCGAGGCATCAAAGCACAACCCCCATCGAACACGGCCAACTTAAGCGATTGATTGCACAGCACGAACCTAACCCACAATCGAAACTGGTCTTAAACACTCTCTATTTCAGATCATAAGGACTACCACCCTCATTTGTATTGCCACAAACTAGGCCATCCACATATCCAAATGCATACCTAGGGCCATTCCCGTAAGCCTTAACACACATCATCAAACTTTGACACCACTCCCAAGGATTCACATGCCTCATATCCAAGATCTTGTTCAAATCTTCATGATCACCTGATGACTATAAACTCGAAACCACATCATCATTCTACGCATGCCAGAAATGCCATCACTAAAGCTGATAAGATGCTCATTCCGAGCAAAAATAACAAACATCAGCTTCTAGAGATAGGAACTCATTCAATTCATTAAAAACCCCAAAGGACACATTTTCTTCTCATGAGTTACTAACATTCCATCTGAACGTTTACCCTCTACCAAGCCTTAATTAGATCCTCAATCGCAAACCACAACTCTCACCCTGCAAAAAAACTAGGTGTTGCATCATTGCCAAGGCCAAGATTCTACATAGTCGAGATTACCACCCCGACATCACAACCATTCAGATCAATACGGTTACATGAACCCAAAAAGTCACTTAGATCGGGCACACCACACAAACCAAACCTTCCATGGCTACACGCTTACCTACATGAACCTAATCACATCTCCCGTTACCACGTAACGTACATACGTACTCCACATTTCACTATCGGACCTCTAACTCTTAGTCTACCATTCAACCTCTAATCAATCATAATTGCCTCTATCTGGCATCAACCCAAACTCATAATACATACATCGGTCCTTCAAATCCACAACAGTTTGCAATGAGTCAGATACTAAAGTTTAGGCTATCATTAACCATTTCACTAGTCAACACCTGCACACACATTCATTTGATTCCTTTAGATTTGTACTGCACGTATAACAATTTTCCATTAATCAGCAACACACAAGATTCTCTGATCCTTCACAACCGCCATTCAATCCATTCATACCTTTTTGCACCAAGTAATCAACCAAGAATCGCCTCTCGCACTTAACACTTCTATCTTATACACAACTCTCATCATGGCCTTTTCGTTCTAAACCAAACAATTACGTAGGCCCCAACAGGCCACACCGACAAAGGCTTCTCAAACATCAAATTCTTCCTGACTAATACCTTACCACGTTCTTTTAATAACCTCAACTTGATTTTCTACGACTTGTATCATTTCCACAAGTGGACAACCGACCACCAACTCTGAGAAATCTGAGTAGTTCGAAACACCAAGCAGAATGCAAATCGACACTCACAGAAGGTTCATCAGAAACTCACCACGTGAACAACCTAGCTACAAAGGCTTCAACAAAGATCTCACTATAACAAGAGCTAAGAATATCAACATTCCTGTACAAACCAGAATATACACAGTACATCTGTCAAATGATCCTCAACCAATCTATGCAGAAATAGGCTCTACATCTCAACACTATCTCCCCTGTCAGAAGGGACAAGCGCTCTAGGTCTACCAACCCAATATCTCATGGAGCATAACCCAAAATGGTTCAACCATCATACATAACAAGTCATATTCTGATTAGGTTACCACAACCTATGATGTTTACCACACCCATATGTACTCTTTTACAATCTTCCACCGTAGGACAATCGTAACTCAATGATGCAATTCTTTACCGTCTTCCACCGTGGGAGCAATCGGATCCCAGGTCATACACATAGACGCTATACATCTAGGAAAGCACATAACCATGCATAACTTTTAAACGTATATATTCAACAACCACCCGTTGAAACCACGAGGAATCGGTCCTACAATCATCCGATCACGGTGATATAAGTTCCCGTGACACAGCTCAAAAGACCACAACACGGATACAAGATCTACAGAGATTTTTATATTCTCAGAAAACAACTAAATTCGAATCAATCAAAGATCCTGGCATCAACATCCAACCAAGATGAAACAGCTCTCACCTGATAACCATCCACAAGGTAACTCTCTCTCCGCCTAGAGAAAAGAAAGGTCAACCAAAAATTATCACTCAACACCATCGTACTCTCAGTACCCATCAATTACTTGGTTCAGAGGAACACTGCCAATTTGACCTTGAGTTAACATCGACCACCACCATACAAAGGTTGTCGACCATAGTCATGATAATCATACGATTCGTCACACTGAGTCCTCAAATTTAGACCCCATTCATACATCTCGAATACCATTAACTTCTTTATACCCCATATAATTAGTCTCACAGGATTACAAGTTCATTACCAGGCATACACAGAGGCATAACCCCAAACACTCCCATTACACTGAAGCCTCACCTCATTGGTTGCGCTTCACGAAACGAACTCCAAATAGGTAAACAATAGCCACAGCCATATTACAGCCTTGAGCCAACTGTTTAAATAAACCCACAAGGAGAGTGCACGGTGCTTAATCGAAGGAGGCCTAACTTGAGACCTCTCACCTAGAGTTACCCACAATTCCCACGACTGTACCAACATCATCCACATTTTTGCTGCCTGAGTATAAAGACAATTACATACATTGGGATCCACAAATTTTGCTTGCCAGCTCTAGGCCACTCAAACCGTTACGGTAAACTACTTAACTTTACTACTCCACTTTTCACTTTCAAGGGTAAAACACACAACCACCTCCACACTGCAGATTCAACCACAAATAACCTCTCTCCCTTCAATAAACATCTTATGACACACCACACTCATGGTATACTTATTTAGGTACTGAGCCAACCACACCATCAAACCTCTTCATGGGTTTCTCAAACCTGTGCACTTAACACTTGCGAGGGAGACAATAAAGAGACCACATCGTCTTGTACAAGCTTTGATACTACTCACCTTTCAACTCGTCTAGGCACGCCCATATACTCATCCAGCACATTTCCCAAACATGATAACCTAACCATAAGGATAACGACCAAAACTACAAAGCTTTACTCTCGTGAAATTTCGAAAGGACTAATGCTCGTCACCTAGAATCATAACCAAAACCTATACACATTTCAGCACACCTGTGACCCACACTCATTCCAACACATCTGCGACTTCACGATTAATCGACCAAACACATCCCTTAGCTCACGCACCCGTAACTCAACTTTTGAATTTCAATAAGAAACATAACTTCCAAAGTTATCAGGTATTACTATGAATACCAACGATACCCCACAAATAAGGGATACCCTCAAAACCATTTTACATTCTGTAATCTCAACATACGTTCGACCCAAGATTACTACGCTCCCCTTTGCTATGTTCCCGTCCATACCCCAACCCCCGAGTACACGACTCATGACATAGTATGATTTACGATGTATCTAATCCTTAACACCACTAAACCACATACACAAACCTTAATCGAGAGGGATTATCACCATCCCCTAATCCAATCATAACAGATGACCTCTGAGGTTCTCAAACACCCTATCACCCCTAATCACAAGGTCACCAATAACACAACTCACCTCCCGGTGGTATACTCCTCAAGAAGAGTCCTCTACCATAACCAACCAAATACCCATGCTTCAACTGCACTTGAACAAAACTATGCTAACATGAATATATAACGGGTAATTAACCAAGGTCAACACCAACTCAAGCAGTTACCCTAAACTTACGAGCAAGTTCGACTACGCACCACGCGATCAACAGTCAACCCATGACCTTACCTCACAGAAACTAATAACAATCAGGCCGCACCTCCTTGACCCACACCAAGACCCCGACCATGGCCTTATCCTCTTTGAGGAAACACAGTTTATATATGAAAGAGATATAGAACATAACAATCTAAGGTTCGATACATCATGTTATTGCTAACACCTACCACATAATCATGCTAACACTTAGCCGTTCAAGGTTATGTAAACAAATCTCACATACCGAGGAGAATCGACAAGAGTGACGCGTCAAATTGGGTAACCTACTTAGATTCCTTATTAGGAAACACGTCAGCCAAATGCATTTCTAACTTGGCTTCTAAGTTTGTTAATCCCGAAGGCAAAACCAGTCAATTCTAAGGTCCAACCCCCATATTCACGTATACATGGCATTTTCATAACCAATATGATATCATACTCATATTATGAAAACATTTAAATACATACAATTAAGCATGCGCAACCATCCTCATAGGGTGATGCAATCTCTTTCCATGGCTCTTAGGTATTCAAATCCAGAGCTTTAATGTCAAGTTGTAACGCCCCGATTTTTAAACAAAAGAAACTCCATGAAAACCAAAATGAAAATGAGATTTTATTTGTAAAATAATTCTCAGAACACACCATTTTAAACCAAAATAGGTACCAAAAAGATTTTTCATCCAAAAACCTCCTTCGAGATAAAACAAAACTTTTCCACACAACGGCTATCCGCTCGAGCGATCAGAGATCTGCTCGAGCGGTGAGACACCCAAGAGATTTTCAAGTTAGAAACCAGAAAATTTTCTAGAAAACACACCCAAAAATCTTATCTCTAAACAGGGGTTTAAATGACCAAAGAACTTGGGACAAAACATTTATTTGATAAAGAAGTCACTCCTTCGACTTGAAAACGAATCATTAAAAGTATTAAACCCAAACCAAAACAAATAAAACTACAACCAACCCAAGGTTTATCTCTCAAAATCATACAACATACAAGCATTAAATGTAAAGGCCTTACGACTTACAAAACATGCTCCTAAGCCCGAATCATAAATTCCTTTTTACATGATCTAATAACAAGCAGTAATAAACTATCAAATAACAAAACTACTATACATAATAAAAGAGTTTTTCCTTCGCCTCTACCGGGGCTCATCAAGATCAACTCACATGATCAAGTTCACCTGAACAGTTTTCAAATCCCACTACGTGAGCTGAAACCCAATAGGAACAGATTATAATGAAGTAAAAGCAAGATATGCAATCACGTAATATTGAAACGACTAGACTTTACAAGCCTCAAAATAGTTTTCCATCCTCAAAACCACACATTTTCATATAATGCAAATAATGTCCAACAGTTTAAGAAAATAGCAACAAAACGTTATTTTTCACTTGGTTCCCACAACCGATAATGATTCCTATATATTGACTCCGTTGTACCGGGGAAAAAGGTAACAACTATAAACTCTCGCCCATTATCCTAGTATCGAGACATCCAATGACCCGCTATGTAATGACAAGTTCTATAAGGAGCAACAACAACAAACGCCTCCCAATGTGGCAATCATTTCATTTACGGGGATAAACTCGAAGGACCGAAGTCCCTACTTGCGTAAAATTTTTGGACTTCTACCGAGGAGCAATGGCGGCCCAAATACACACATTATTATGGAACATCTATCAAATCATTAAAAACACATTGCTCGACTACGAAAATGTTTAAAGCAGTACATTAATTATGTACAAAATGTCCAACGGCCTCCTGCCATGTCGTCCATAACCAAGGAAAAACGACCAACATTTTCAAATGTTTCACCATTTTAACCAAAATGGTAAAACTAAGGCTCAATCTCAAGGGTTAGCTCCAAACCTCCAAAACGTGATTTTCATAAATTTTACATAAATCTCTCCATTTTCAAAACCCACATTTTTTAAAATCACAGACACCTACACGTCCACCAACTTTGTAATAAATGATAACAAATGTAAAACATGCTTTTTGTCTAATAAAAAATGGTTTAAACACAAAGTCCAATATTTATAGTATTTTAAAACGGTATAAAATGCATATAATCCCATTTAGCATCCTTTTAAAATAATATAGTCTAGAATCCTACTTGGCGAGTTAAAACTCGAAACTTTGAACACTGGTGAGAAACTAAAGTCACAAAAACGCAATTCCGTTCAGATGAACGTGAAGTCCACGGCAAGGATATTGAGGATCGACTATCCGAACGCCAAGATCCAGACCCGAATCAAGCCGAAAGCTAGAGAGAAGGTACAGCTTAAGAGAGATTTTTCTGGTGAGATGAGAGGAAGCTTGCAAAACAAGCTTTGGCACAAAGCTCAAGGCATGGACTGACTTTATAAAATCTCGAGCCCGGTTGTCCACTAGAGTGAACAGGGATTCGCCCGGGCGGTCCCCCTCCGACCCAACTCTCGGCTACTATCCTATTCAGGTGGTCCCCTACCGACCCAACTCTCGGCCACTATCCTGCTCGAGCGAACAGAGCCCCGCTCGAGCGGTCATCGCTGGGTGAAAATCGGAACAAAAGGTGCATGACCAAGCCCATGCATGCATAACATATATAAAAACATGATATTCAATAACGATTAAAGCACTAACTAAAATATCGAATAAACATTACGAAAGTAAAACAGAACCAGGTTCCACATTGCTCATACAAATTCTCATTAAAATAGAAAAATAGAGTTTATTAATAAATAAAATCAATCTAAAAAACATTACAAAAAATATGGCTTTTATTATACATTCCTACTTTAGATCTTCGGTTGTATTCCTGTACACCTAACTATGAACAGAGGGTAGGCTCATGTTCTTTGTGATTTAAAAACCTTGATTTAGCTGCCTCTTTTTCTCTATCCCAATGATATTATGAAACACTAGCTACCAATGGGTTTAAACGGCGTATATATAGGCTACGATAGGGACTTAAGGAGTAAATAAGACACGGGCTCTATATGTAATAAATAAAAACTTTAATTATCACAAATTAAAATTTTAATTATATTAATTACAATCCATACATAAAGAATCATAATTGGACTCCCAGTCTCATCTTAAAATTTATTTAGAGCTCCATATTATTAAATGGTTATTTATCTCCCCACGTTAAGATTACAAACACCCGTCGATTAAATTAAATTAAATTACTTATAGTTATATTTAATCGACCTCTTATAAATTCATTAAGACTTTTCGATTAGCTTATTTGATATGTCAGATATAAAATTTACCTCTAGAGTTTAACGTAATTAAAACTTATAAGCTTCTTTAAGGAGTTATCATCAATTCCTTTGCCGAGACGTGGATTTCATTAATTGTTAATATTCACCATATACAGAATGCCGTTATCAAATTTACCGAGTTTATTAACCCATAAAAGATTTCTCTTTAATGAATCAAAATAATAAATACTAAATATACGTGTCTATTAATTATTTTAGAATTAAGAGTATAAGCACTCATAATAATAATGGGATATTAATTATTTTATATAGCTAGTAAAAAATAATTACCATAATATGGTCTTGTTTAATACACACATAGTTTACTAGTATAATGAGTTAAAACTATACTGTTCCAAACAATCAAGATACGCATTAAAACACTGTATGCTACGGTCCTACCAATAGTGTGTCTAGTTTGATCAAAACCTATGAACAAAAAAATTATATTCTATAAGAATCGATAATTTGGACTTTTGTATATAAGTCGAACTCTACACACTAGATCATTTATTATATAGAAGAACAAACACACATGCATAATGTTAAATAAATAATGTAGTGCAAATATTGTTCACACAGATTATCATTAAAATAGAAATAACCAATTTTATTAAATAATAAACTAAATACAAAAAATCATTACACAAAAGCTTGGCTTTTGGTAGATAACTCTAACAAGAGTTGTCCTGATGGCCGATCCATCCCTAGGGGCTTGCTGACGCTATTTTGTAACTTTTTGGGGGTATTATCGGGTGTTTTGGAGGCAAAATGGGCCTACTTGACTATAAAAACATTGACTTTCAAGTGCCAACAACACCTTGAAAATTTGAACAGCTAAAAACAAGTGCTAGGATGTTTCAAAATAACTACCAAAAAGGGATTAATGGAAAAGGTTGAAAATGTTTGGGCAAACGGGACTTTCGAGCAACTCGTCTGTCGATTCATTCTTGTAAGAGATTGTACTTGTTCTTAAAATTATTTTCCATCACTAGATACGACTAATCGGTGTGTGTATTATAGCTAATCAAAATGAGTTGTCTACGCTTTGTGTAAACGATTGAATTTCAAAAACTGAAGACAACATTTTCGAGCAGCATAATGCACTAATAAACTATCAAAGAAAACCTAAAAACCAAAACTTTTATCGTACTCAGGTATCTTTTGAGATACCTACGTACCTCTTTGTTGAGGCTCAAAACAAGTGGTTCTACCACCATTCAAACACGTTAGTAACTCTATTGCTATTTAGGCCACAACTAGTGATTCTACCACAATTCAAACGCTTTTGTAGTTCTACTGCCATTCAAGCTAAATCTATGGTTGTACCACCATTCAAACATATCTAAAAAAGTCACAGCTAGTGATTCTACTGTCATTCAAATGTGTTAGCAAATCTATTATCATTGAAGCTGTGGCTAGTGGTTTTACGACCATTCAAACACGTTAGCAATTCTACCGTCATTCTAGCCAGAAAGTTGAAATGCAATAGCATACCAACTATGAGCATATCAAACCATCATCATTGAAATTTTGGCGTGCCAATGATTATATGAAAAATTTGATTCCCTTTGATACGGTAACGTGTTAGCTAGCCATAACAACATTCTCACAAGTGTGGTAGCATGCCAACTAACCACAACAAAACTAAACCTCATAAACGAAATTTTATGCCAGCCAACTGTACTAGAAATAAGCTTCACAAATATAGTAGTCTACCGGGAAACCATATCGGAATTAAATCTCACGAATACAATGGCGTGCCAGCTAACTGTACCAAAACTAAAGCCTAACAAATACGATTACATACCAGCTAATCGTACCGAAATTAAACTCGACCATGGAGGTGTTAAGTTTTGAGCAATTTTTTTTACATATACCCATTTTTTAGTGTAGAGGCTGAGAATAAACACTGTTCAATGGAAAGAGTAGGTGTATATTCATTGGTTAGGCAAGAGATCTTACATACCTTTTTGTTGCTCCATCATTTTTTGTTATTTGGGGTTCTTTTATACAAATATTTATGTCTTGTCAATTTTTTTGTTTACTCTTGTCACATCCCTTTCATTTTCTGTTCTTTAATTAGTCCACATTTGAAAGTAATAAATCACCCATTTTCCTTCAACAGTGAAACTCGATGGTTGAAGCAGAGTGATCTTATGAAGACACTGGCAGATGCATTACCACCTGGTACAATTCATTTTAGGTGCCAAGTTGTCTCTGTTAAGCTAGATCCCTATACTTCCAATACGAATCTCCAACTTGTTAATGGCAACTCTATTGTAGCCAAGGTAAAATAGTGTTTCTCATTTAAACTTTTTGTTCCTTTTATAAATGAAATATGTTCAATAACTTATGTAAATCATTTACAATTTGTTTAAATATTTTCTTATTCTTGTCATCATCATTAGTTATGTTTCATTGGATCATTATTATTTCTTTCTTTTTATAACCAAGAAACGTTCTTAGTAAGAGCTGTTCCGACCAAAAAAAAAAGAGATGAAAACTTGGTATGTTTGAACACACCTACTACACCCACATATCGGGCTAAGTAGATTATCGAGAATTAACTCCATTTACACATACAAATTCTAATTCAAAACCTCTCATAATAAGTCCTAGGTTCTGACCAACAGATCAAGTAGACAATGTAGCAGGTTATTTGGTCATCGCGATGATCCGTTGTTCTCCCCTAAATATTTTCTCTAATTTTGATCAAGAATTGTGGTATGGTCAAATGACCAAAGCCATTTAAGATTTTACATTCAACCTTTTGTCCTCCAAAGCTAGAATTTAAGGAGGGCCTTCGAAGGTGATTCATATAGTTCTCTAGTGGTACCTTTGAATGATGCATATTAATTTAGACCATGTTTGGTTATCAATGTAGTAGATTAGTGATAATTAGTAATGAGATGAAATTACTAGATATTAATAAGGAAATGCATTCGTTATTGAGGAACGAATCCCAGGCTATTTGGCATTCTTAGAAGTGGATTTTGTAGTAACATATTTGTCTTATACATAATTAAGAGATTAATAATGGAAGTACTTTTTAAGTTACATATTTTAACTTCTATTGAAAACAAGTGTCTAGATGAGAAATTTCTTAGCTTTAAAAATAATAGAGTAAAAAAATTATTTCGACCATAATCATGGGAGAGAAATCTAATACTAAATAAGCAAAATCACGAATATGGCTCAAAATTCAAAAACCCTAAAAACCCTTCAGGCCATAACATTCCCATCCACACGGCCATCACCTTTTAAAAAACCCTAGAATATGTCGTGTCCTTGCTCTTATGGCCGTAACCTTTTTAAAATCCCTAAATCAAGCCGTGACTTTATTTGTCACGGCCGTTGCTTTTTTATCTAGGCTGTAACTTTTGAAAATCACGGCAATCCTTTTTACCACCATAAAGGTAGCGGTCTGCACTGTACAAAAGCAAAAAGGTAGCAGCCGTAACTACTACTCCTTTTTGGTCAGGTGGCAGCATCCCAGAAAGGGCTTGTGTTCCTCGCCTTGCCTATAAATAGGAGGTGATTCCAAGCAAAAAAGAAAGAGAAACATACTTGGAGGCCCAAACTCTATCAAAATATCCCCACATTCAATATTCTCCCATCCATCCCATATTTCCCGAGCCTCGTTCGTGTTCTTGCTTGCTCCGGAGGAGTTTTTGGAGCACATACATTAGTATGGAGGTATCATATTGTCACTACTGAAGGACCATTCGAGATGGATATTCACACGAGATAACCTTAGGATACCACGACTCTTCTTAAGCCCTCACTTTTTGTCATACCCCGAACCCGTTACCACAATTTAAACTTTCAAATTCAACAAACTCAATTCTAGAACTCAGTATCCATTAAAGGTTATGATTTCCTTCCCAAACCTCAAAATATTCTAAGTATATTTCTTAAAAATTTCTGTAGAGTTTTCTTTATTTTTCGAACTATTCTAAATTTTATCTGTCAACTCAAATCACAATATATATTCTTAGGCACTGCCTGGATTTTAACTCGCAATCACAACTATATTTTATCTAATAAATAACATTTTTCAAACTATTGTAGGTATCAACCATACAGCTTATAAAATTTACATTCATCCAAGGAAAATTCTTAGATGCTTAAATTTACACAATGTGAAATTGCAGAACAGATGTATCTTGCCTAAACTTGCATATATAATTTACATATTTAAATTTTTTACACGTCCCAAAAAATAACTACATGCCTCCTCCATATAAAAAAAAATTAAGTTCATGTTCTTCATTTTTCAAAACCTCATAGTGCCTTTGCGCTTTCTCTTAGTGTTAGAACTTGAAATTTTTTTTAATATAGATAACCTGAGTCGAAGCTCGTAGAATAATAACTAAAAATAATGTAATGCATGATAAGTGAGGGGTGAGTGGATGCCATTATGCGATAATAACCAATACATTTTCATAGCTGAACAAGAATTCACACTTACCCTTCTTGCTTTAAAAGAATTATTCACCCATTACATTATTCCCTTATCCTATTTAACCTGTTATATCCACATAGACCCGACATCTCAGCATTTGTAGTTTTACCATCATAATTTCTCAGCATTTGTAGTTTTTTTTCCTTGTAATTTAGTTCTCATATACGGTTCCTAATCGGGTTCTTTCATTTCAAGTTTCACTTAATTTATTTCCTTTGTTCTCAAAAATCATACCTTTCAGCATCCATTTCATTTAACCATGAGATGGTTAGATTCCTATTCATTTATCTCCATTCAAGTTTTATCCTCTTTTATTCTCATTTCATGTTCTTTCAAATTATCTTTTATTCCCGTTTCCATTTCCATTCTCTTTGGTCCGTTACCCAACATTTTGACTTACCATATCTTTACAAAAACTGTTCATTTCTCTTTCCAATTCTTTATTTTTTCATCCACTTAACTAGAATTGTTTTCAAGTAATTTCTCAATTTTCTAACTTAGTTATACTTTCAATCTTTAATTCATGTTTTACCAAGTTACAAGGCCCAAATTATAGTTTAACGCTTCAACTTCTACAATTTAACCCCTATTTTCAACACCTAACCTCATAAACCATAAATTAACTACGTCTTTCATCTACATTCCATGATTCACAATTAACCAATAATCTTTGTCTACAAGCCACCAATCAATACGTTATATAACTTTACGTATTCATTAAGAGTTCTTAAAACCCACCATTATATTAAACTCTTAAAGGTTCAAACCATTATAGTCCAATTAAAAATTAAACCACAACTTGAGTTCAAATAAACAAAATAAGTCTCAAGTTCTCCAACTTAAACCCATCCTCCATGAAATTCACATGCTCCCATTACATAATCTAAGTTTATACACACCAACTTCTAAAATCTTACCAACTACTCACAAGTTTAGTCTCCAAACCACTATCCAACAAGTAAATGGGTCAAACCTCCTCTTGGGTTATCCATTGATCATACTATATCCAATATTCATCAGCTGAATAAAATACCCAAACTAACTATGCTTTTTAAATGAAAATTTGAATTAGAACATGATTTTTAACTCTCTAATCTACTAACCACCAAGCTGCATAGCTTTGGTCGCCTCTTGTGGGTTTTAATTTCACAATGAATATAAAGTATCATAATCCAAGTGTATGAACTCAACTATAGTTAGGTTTTAGAATAATCTCTCATGGATTTAGAGTTTCATTTGGAAATCAAACAATATCAACCCAAATCATGTCAAAACATCCCAATTAGTCAATATCCTACCTCATGGATGCTAGCAATGCCAAAACCCCAGATTCGGCTGAACCCAAGATTTTCGGCCATCCCTAGTTATCGTGCTCTTTGATTGATTTCAATTAATCTTCTCATCAGTTGAGCCTTGACAGCTTCTAATGTGGACGTCTAGCTTGTTAATTTCTAAAAGAAACAAGGGTTGGAGCTTGGAGCTCCAACCATGGCCAGAATTAGGGAAAACAAGAAGAAGACGAAGAACAACAAAGTAGGGACGGTACGGGTAGGAAGAGCTAGGGTACGTATAATACCTTAAATTCTCAGGAAACGTTTCTAATTTGTGAAGAAAAGAGGGAGAACATCTTAGATCTTCCATGGAATCCGACGAAAAATCACACAACAGTGTAGGAAGGGCATATCTTGTTTCACAGTAAAATCCCACACCGTGAGCCGAAACCCAAAGAAAATAGACTATAAAGCTGTAAAACAAGATATGCAATCATATGGTGGGAGCTAACTCAACCACAAGTAAAACCAGGCATTATAACTAATGCAAATAACAGTTAACGAAAACTGTAATCAAAACATTGTTTTCCACTCGGATCACACAACCGAGAAAAGAGAAAAGATATTTTCCATTCGGAACTCACACAGCCTCGGAAAATAATATAATAAGTAAGAAAACTGCATGCTCCACTCAGGCCACACAGCCGAGGAGAAAGATAAAATGAATCCTATGTACCGACTCTATCAAAAGGGAACAGATGTAGCAACTATAGAGTCTTGCCCCTTTACCCAATCCCTACACATCGTAGGACTGGTTAGGTAAATGCAAGTTCTATACGAAGCCACCACAATGTACAAACTTAATTTACGGGACCAAAACCCAAGGGTACAAAGCACCCAACTGCCTAATTTACGGGGACTAGCCCGAAGGTATAAAGCACCTACTCTGTGCACATTTTCAGACTTACACCGAGGGAAACTCGTGCTAAATACCCGCTATTCCAGTATATCTAGAGAATTATTTGACAAAACTAAAATATTTTCACATTTATACAAAGATCCATCCATCAACATGGAGATCAAACAAACATATTGATCCATCCATTAACATGGAGATCAAACTAAACATGTAAAAGCATGAGTTTGAAAGCTATACAACATATATATAAAAAGGTGATCCAATCCATCTACCATGGAGATCAACAGGTATGTAAAAACACACACTTTTATCAAACGTTTTCAAGGTTGAGCCCCAACCCCAATGGTCAGCACCAAACCGCTAAAAGAAAACATATTTTCCAAAGTTTTCGTAAAAACTCCTTTTACAAATCGTTCCTTTCCCCAAAACAACCACCAAACCATCCAAGCAACTAGCAAACGCCCACACAGGACCCCAGTCGATTGGCCCAAGCCCCCAGTCGACTGAAAAACTCTCTGAAAAAAGAGAATCAAAATAAAAGCAATTTTAGTAGACTGACCTCCCAGGTCCAGTTGACTGAACACTCAAAAAGTTGATCCAGTCGACTGATATTATGATCTAGTCGATTGATGCTGCCTAGAAAATGTTTTGCGCGACGGGTTTTACCTCAAAGCCTCAATTCAAGCCTCTAAACACCCATCAAACACCCTCGGACATCCACACGGCCAAGCCTTACACCAAAACCTCGAAAGGAAACTCTCGAAACACATTTTCATCCACCGAAAATGATAAAAATGATTTTAAGTTAAAAACCCGATTTATCAAAACATAAATCCCCTTTTTCATACGTTTCTAAATGGTGAAATAGCATATAATTACATATAGCACCCTTAAACATCTATACAGTCTAGAATCCTACCTCGATGAGTCAAAGACTTGACGCCTCGATCCACGTGAAAAATCGAGCTTCGTCGGAATAAAATTTTATTCGGATCGATTCGTAGAGCACGATGCCTATAACAAGAATCGGCTATTGGTCCATCAGAAACCAAATCCTGGGCCCCCGATAAGTTAGAGAGAAGGCAGAGAAAAAAAGGAAAAAACTTAGTCGTTAAGTTTTGAAAATATCTTTTGAAAATATCTAACTCCAGATATTTATAAGACCTCCAAAATATCTTTTTTTTTTAAATTTTGAAATTCGCATCGTAACTTCCTGCAGCCTCCGGAACCAATCCCGCATGCTTATTTAAACCAAAACATGCATCAAAACACATATAAGCATATTAAAGTGAAAATGCCAAAATGTGTTGAAAAGCATCGAATATGCATATATGGCAAAATAAAACGGTACAGGGTCTCACAACTCTCCTCCCTTTAGGAATTTTACCCCCAAAATTCACTACAAGGTCACGAGGTAAATAACTCCGGGGATCTAGCACGAACCCCAAACTCAAGCTCCCAAGTCGCTTCCTCAACTCCGTGATGATACCACTGAACCTTGACATAAGCAATCGTTCTCCCCCGTAACACTTGGTCCTTTGTATCTAGAATCTTCACAGGAAGCTCCTCATACGTGATATCCTCACCAACTCGTAACTAGGCCCAATCCAGGACATGTGAAGGATCAGGCCCATACCTCCGAAGCATCGAAACGTGAAACACATTGTGCATGGATACTAACTGTGGTGGCAAGGCCAGACGATATGCTACCATGCCAATCCTTTCCAGGATCTCGAAAGGTCCAATAAAGCGCGGTAATAGCTTCCCGCTATAGCCAAATCTCGTCAACCCTCTACGTGGTGAGACCTTCAGAAACACATGATCTCCCACTGCAAACTCTAAAGGCCTCCTCCTCTGATCAGCATAACTCTTCTGGCGGCTCTGTGCTGTCACCAGATGCTGACGAATCACTGCAATCTTCTCGGTCGTCTCCCGCACTAGGTCGGGTTCCAAAATAGTGGTCTCACCCACATCTGTCCAACACACTGGCGATCTACATGGCCTACCATACAGAGCCTCATACAGTGCCATCCCAATACTGGACTGATAACTGTTGTTGTATGCAAACTCTGCCAATGATAGATGATCTTCCCAAGAACCCCAAAAATTAAGCACACAGGCTCTCAACATGTCCTCCATAATCTGGATGGTCCTCTCAGACTGACCATTGGTCTGTGGGTGGAAAGCTGTGCTGAAAGTCAAGCTCGTCTCCAAAGCCATCTGAAGACTCTACCAAAAGCGCGATGTAAAGCGCGGGTCTCGATCAGAAACAATAGTCACCGGTACTCTGTGTAGTTGGACTATCTCTCGAACATACAGCCTACCCAATTTGTCCACCGAATCCCTCACTCGAATGGAAAGAAAATGTGCCGACTTCGTCAACCTATCAACCACAACCCAAACAGCATCATGTCCCGCTGGCGATCGAGGAAGTCCTAATACAAAATCCATCGTAATATTCTCCCACTTCCACTCAGATATAGGCAATGACTGTAACAATCCTACTGGTCTCTGGTGTTCCACCTTTACTTGCTGACAAGTAAGACAACGAGAAACGAACCGGATCACATCTCTCTTCATTCCCGTCCACCAGAATTGATGACGCAAATCATGATACATCTTCGTGCCTCCTGGATGCACTACAAGACGTGAGTAATAAAACTCACGTAGCACCCCAGCACGGCACGACTCTGGCACAAACAGTTGCCATGTCAACCTCAAACTCTGATCTGATCTCACCACCTATCTTGTTGTGTCCTTCCTACTGGCAATGCGGTCCCGTATCATCTGAGCCTCCTGATCGGTTCGCTGAGCCTCTAACATGCATGCAACTAATGCGGGCTGTGAAGCTACTGAATATAAAGTGGCACCTGTCTCTGTCTCCCCGAGACATATATCAAACTCCCCAACAACTCTAAGCATATCCCATTCTCGTATAGCCACAGAAGCTAACGAATCATGAGATCTCCTACTGAGCACGTCAGCTACCACATTTGCTTTTCCCAAGTGGTACTATAAGTCAAAGTTGTAGTCTCCCAACAACTCCATCCATCGTCGTTGGCGAAGATTCAAGTCTTTCTGTGAAAATGAGTATTTTAAGCTCTTGTGATCAGATAAAACCTCAAAGTGCTCACCATATAGATAATGCCGCCAAGTCTTCAAGGCGACGACCACGGCTGCCAACTCCAGATCATGTGTTGGGTAGTTCTTCTCACGTGTCTTCAACTATCGTGAGCTGTAGGCTACAACCTTGCCTCCCTGCATCAATGCACAGCCCAAACCGTCGTGTGATGCGTCGCAATACACTATATACCCCAAGCCTCGCTCTGGAATAATCAACACTGATGCACTGGTCAATCTCCTCTTCAGCTCCTGGAAAGCTAATTCACAGGACTCGCTCCACATGAACATAACTCCCTTCTGCATCAGACGCGTCATAGGTGCTGCCAACCAAGAAAAGTCCTTGACGAATCATCGATAATAACCTGCCAAACCTAGGAAACTACGGATCTCAAAGACGTTCTTCGGTCGCTGCCAATCCATCATAGCATCAGTCTTTAACGAGTCCACTGATACTCCATCCTTCGACACCACGTGTCCAAGGAATCTCACCTCTGTCATCCAGAACTCGCCCTTCTCGAACTTCGCATACAAGCGATGTTCTCTCAGAAGCTGTAAGACAACATGCAAATGCTCCTCATGCATCTCCCTTGTGGGTGAATAGATCAAAATGTCATCCATGAATACCACCACAAAATTATCCAGATAAGGATGAAAGATACAGTTCATCAAACCCACAAAAGTCGCAGGGGCATTCGTCAAACCAAACGACATAACCAGAAACAAGTAGTGACCATAACTAGTTCGAAAGGCGGTCTTCACTTTGTCCTCATCTCTAATCCTCAACTAGTGATACCCTGACCTCAAGTCAATCTTTGAAAATCAGCGCGATCCCTTCAACTAATCAAATAAGTCATCAATCCTAGGCATATGATATTTGTTCTTCACTATTACCTGGTTCAGCTTCCTGTAATCTATGCACAGTTTCAAAGACCCATCCTTCTTCTTTACAAAAAGAGCTGGAGCTCCCCACAGAGACGTACTCGGCCGCACAAACCCCTTGTCTAACAACTCCTACAATTGCACCTTGAGTTCTCGCAACTCAGCAGGTGCGAAGCGATACGATGGCATAGAGACAGGAGCAGCTCCTGGAACATGATCAATAGAGAACTCCACATCTCAGCTCAGCGGTAACTCAAACAAATCATCAGGAAAGACATCTGGGTAATCACAGACCACAGGGGTAGCTCCCCTCGAACCTCACCCAACTCATCCAACATGAGGGCAGAAAAGAGGAAACCCAAGTTCTCTCGAACTCGTGCTGCACTTGGCACAGATGCCAAGCCCTCATCCCGATCACCCACAAAGTAGAAACAGTCACCCTCTGACGTACAGATCGACACTCTCCATCGCTCACAATCTATAAAGGCACGGTAAGTAGTGAGCCAGTCCATCCCTAGGATGACATCAAACATGGTCATGTCTAGAATGATAAAATTAAACTCTAAACAACGATCGATGACTCCTAACTCACAAGATCTACAAACTCTACTCAACACCACATTCCCACTGACTAGGGTCTCTACTCTCAATGCACTACCCAACGGGTCTATTTGTAACCCCAATGCAGATGCAAAGGCAGAGGAAATAAAAGAATGTGATGCTCCCGTGTCAATGAGAACACTGGTCCATGTTCTAAAGACTAGAAGAGTACATCTAATCATGGTTGGAGTAGCTACAGCATCATATGCAACTAGTGCTTTGGATGCACTGTGATTAGCAAGAACGTAGGCCCTGACCTGCGGTGGTCTGGTCTGCCCACCATAACTCTAAGTTGTCGGCTGCCTCACAGACTGAGCTAAAGTACCTCCCTCTACAAACCTAGACGTCTGGGCCCTAGGTTGCTGAGGAGTCTACCATCTCTGCATAGATGGAGTAGCTAGCGCCCCGGTCGCACCCTAACACTTCCTTCCCGGGGAGAGAACTTACGGATGTGCCCAGACTGACCACACCCATAGCATACTGGTGGGTCTCTCGCTAGTGACTGGACAGACAATGAACCCTGTACCTGGCCTTTCTGTAGGCACTCAACTTAACGATGCCCCAGTTGTCCGCATCGATAACAAATGAGCCCTCTTTTCTTTGGCCTTCCTGTCGAGGCCACTAAAGGTGCAGGTGTGGACGACTACGGCTGATACGATCCGGTAAAATGAGAACTTAGACCCAATGGCCTCCGGCGCTTGATCCTGCGCCCCTGAAGCTGTGTACTTCCATAACTCTGCTGGCCCTTGCCCTCTCTAACTCTACGACTCTCTGCCAGCGAGTTCTCTACTCGGATAGCGGCTTCCACCAAAGCGATGTACACATCCAAACCCAGAGCTGCAATCCTGTCCATGATGGCAGGTCGAAGGCCTCTCTCAAACCTCCTAGTGCGCAACTCTTCTGTAGATTCCATCTCAGCTGTGAACTGCGACAGATTCGCGAATCTGGCCTTATACTGGACCACATAAAGATTTCCCTGTACAAAAGAGAGGAACTCCTCTCGGTATGTATATCTCAAAGATCTCGAGAAATACTTCTCCAAGAAGACTCTCGTGAAAGCGGCCCACGAGTCATCCACCGTGGTCTTGGTGTACTTCCACCACTCCTTAGCGTCTTCCCGCAGTTAGAACGTTGCCAATCTCACGCGCAAAGCATCCTCTTCAATATCCAGAGTATCGAAGATAGCTGTGGTCACTTCCAACCACTCGGTAGCAACTTTGGGGTCTGACTCCCCAGAAAAGGTCAGAGGATCCAACTGCCAAAATTGCCTCATAGCCACATAGGCTCTTGTCTTAGGGGCCCTCACTCTAGCCTTGGATGCCTCAGCCCTCGCTCTCTTAGTGACAAGCATCTCCTGCATGACGTCAGCACCGCCCACTTGTTCCTGTGGGGCATGAACATCTCCCTCCTCTAGAACCTGAACATAAGCCCGACCTCGGCCACAACCTCAGCCACGACCCCATCCCTGCACTCCCCGCGTGGACGTAATTCTATATAGAGCAGATAATAGGATAAGCTTTCCTATGGCATGTTATTTCTAACATAAGCACATAACGCACGTAAGCATGCTAGCACGTAGCCACTTAAAGTTATGTAAACACGTCTCACATACCGAGGAGAATGAACAAGATGGACTCGTCCATTTGGATAACCTATTCAGATTCCTTGCTAGAAAACACGCCGGCCAAACGCGCTTCTAACTTGGCTCCCAAATCTATTAGTCCAAACGCCCTAAGGCAAAACTCATCAATCCTAAGATTTAACCTCTATACCCACTTATACACAAACGATCATGCTAAAAGGCTAACAGCATGTTATAAGGATATTTATACACATACAAGCAAGCATCAGTAATTTACCTCACCAAATGATAAACCCTCTTCCCATGACACTTAGGAATTTGAACCCAGAGCTCTGATGCCAAGTTGTCACGCCCCAAAATTCGGGATCACGTGAAAATTCACCAAACACCAGTTTTATGAAAAATAAGTTTTCATACATTCAAATCCACCTGTTGAAATCAAATAAAAACCTAACATGCATCTCTCTTAAACAGTAAGCATCATATATCATGCATAAGTATATTTCCCAGAGGTGTACAAACGTGCCTTCAAATAGGCATAGAAAAAGGAAAACTAGTAAAGTCTTCCACCATCACAGGCACTACTAGATCACCTCCTCATGATCATCAACCTCCAAACCTGAAAATGATTTTACAGCAAAATTTCACACCGTGAGTCGAAGCCCAATAGAAACAGACTATAAAGTTATAAAATAGGATATGCAATCATATGGTGGATGCTAACTCAACCACAAGTAAAACCAGGCATTATAACTAATGCAAATAACATTTAAAGAAAATTGTAATCAAAACGTTGTTTTCCACTCAGATCACACAACCGAGGAAAGAGAAAAGATATTTTCCATTCGGAACTCACACTGCCGAGGAAAATAATATAATCAGTAACAAAACTGTATGCTCCACTCAGGTCACACAGTCGAGGAGAAAGATAAAATAAATCCTGTGTATCGACTCTGTCACAAGGGGACAGATGTAGCAACTACAGAGTCTTGCCTCTTTACCCAATCCCTACACATCGTAGGACTGGTTAGGTAAATGCAAGTTCTATACGAAGCCACCACAACGTAAAAGCTTAATTTACGGGCCTAAAACTCGAGGGTACAAAGCACCCAACAGCTTAATTTATGGGGACTAGCCCGAAAGTACAAAGCACCTACTCTGCGCACGTTTGCGGACTTACACCGAGGGCAACTCGTACCAAATACCCGCTATTCCCATACATCTAGAGAATCATTTTACAAAACTAAAACATTTTCACATTTATACAAAGATCCATCCATCAACATGGAGATCAAACAAACATATTGATCCATCCATTAACATGGAGATCAAACAAAACATGTAAAAACATGAGTTTAAAGCTATACAACATATGTATAAAAAAGAGATCCAATCCATCTCCCATGGAGATCAATAGGTATGTAAAAACACACACTTTTATCAAACGTTTTCAAGGTTGATCCCCAACCCCAAGGGTCAGCTCCAAACCCCCAAAAGAAAACATATTTTCCAAAGTTTTTGTAAAAACTCCTTTTGCAAATCATTCCTTTCCCCAAAACAACCACCAAACCATCCAAGCAACTACCAAACGCCCACACAGGACCCCAGTCGATTGGCCCAAGCCCCCAGTCGACTGAAAAACTCTCTGGAAAAAGAGAATCAAAATAAAAGCAATTTCAGTCGACTGACCTCCCAGGTCCAGTTGACTGAACACTCAAAAAGTTGATCCAGTCGACTGATATTATGATCTGGTCGACTGTTCCTGTCCAGAAAATGTTTTGTGCTACGGTTTTTACCTCAAAACCACAAATCAAGCCTCCAAACATCCATCAAACACCCTCAGACATCCACATGCCCAAGCCTTACACTAAAACCTCGAAAGGAAACTCTCGAAACACATTTCCATCCGCTGAAAACGACAAAAAATGAATTCAAGTTAAAAACGCGATTTATCAAAACCTAAATCACCTTTTTCATACGTTTCTAAACGGTGAAACAACATATAATTACATATAGCACCCTTAAACATCTATACAGTCTAGAATCCTACCTCGGTGTGTCAAAGACTCGATGCCTCGATCCACATGCAAAATCGAGCTTCGTTAAAATGAAATTCCGTCCGGATGGATGCATAGAGCACGATGCCTATAACACGGATCGGCTATTGGTCCGTAAAAAACCAATCCCCGGGCCCCCGTGAAGTTAGAGAGAAGGAAAAGAGAAAAAGGAGGAAACTTAGTCGTCAAGTTTTGAAAATATCTTTTGAAAGTATCTAACTCCAGATATTTATAGGACCTCCAAAATATCTTTTTTTTAAAATTTTGAAATTCGCACCGTAACTTCCTGCAGTCCCCAGGACCAACCCCGCATGCTTATTTAAACCAAAACATGCATCAAAACACATATAAGCATATTAAAGCGAAAACGCCAAAATGTGTTGAAAAGCACCAAATATGCATTTATGGCAAAATGAAACGGTACAGGGTCTCACAGCGTTGGATGGAACCAGTGATGTGGAGGGTGGCGAGGCACGGTGGTGGCTGGTGTCGTGCTCTCTTGCGCATTCTCTCTCTCTCTGTCTCTCTCTCTCTCTCTCTCTCTCGGTTTCCAGCCTCCCTAGGAACATCTTAGTCAAAACTAAGATGTATTTTTCCTCTATTTAATTTTTTTTCTTCTCTAGAATGTTCTAAATTGAAAATGAAAAATCACAATTATATATATAAATTTGAAAATTTATAAAATTACTTTCATGGTTAAATTCTATTTTAACCCTCCAATTTAATTGAATTTTAATTTAAATCATATTATTATCAAAATTTTCTAGTATTATAGAATCATGCACAATTTATTATCCTGGTATTTCTACACACACCAACCGTGCATAATACATTATATTATTATCAAGAAATTATTTTTAGAAATTTTAATTATATAAGAGTAATTAATAGTTCTCAATAAACTCGTACCGAGTCGCTACACGTTTTTCCACGAAGGTGTCGTGGATAACGTTTTCATTGTTTTATAGCTTATTCATCATTCATATCAATGTAAACATTCATATCCTTCAAGTTTTCATTACTAGCAGTATGTTTATAGCCTTTTATTTTGTATATTTACATCTGTTTACGTCCTACTTCGATGCTCACGAGTATACTGAATACATCAAAAGCTTACTAAGGTTCTGGAACATAATGGCCATAACTTTCTTACGTCACGGCCGTATGTTTTGTTAAACTCACAGTCACGGTCGTATCTTTTTTATCGGAGCCAATACATTTATGCCTTTCTATTTGAATGGACGCAACAACTTGTTGTTATGGCCGTGATATTATTTTAAGGTCAAAAATGCAAAAAACTCTCTCCAAAATTCTCTATTATATGTTTATTTTAAGGTTGTAAATATTTTTATTGCTCTATTTAGTATTTTTTGTTTATGTATCTCTGTTTAATTTTCTGTCGGGTAACGAATGGTAGATCTAGTCTAAACCAAATGGGTCATGGTCTCCAGTCTATATACCTCCATATTTGTATGATTTTAAGATTGTGTAAATGTTACGGCTGCCTTCTTTTTCTTCCTATTTGTCATGGCCGTCATTCCCCTTTGTTCCAGTCGTGTAGTTGTTGAGAGATCAGTAGCATATAAATGCGTTTTTAAGCTCTCTGTTATTCATATTTATCATCTCGTATATTCTTTTTAGAGTTATTATTTTTGTAGAGGATGAAGGATGACAGATCTTTCCTAAAACCAATAGGTTGTGGTCTCTGTCCTGTATATCTCATTCATTTGAGCATGTTTTAAACCACATGCAATGTATATACCCTTTCTGTACCTCCTAAAAACCATGGCCTTGACATTTATTTGTTACGACCATGAGATATTTTTATTCTGTTCTCCGCGGTAACCCTATTTTTGTCACGGCCGCAACATTTGTTGCTAAACCGTGAGTTTTGTGCATGACCAATAGCTTAAATATGATGTTTAAGTCTCTTCTACTTGTCATGTATAGCCTGTTTACAGTATGATAGGGATGGAAACATTGTTCCCCTTAGAATCTTACTTGTTCGTTTATCGCCTATTCGTATGTTCTTCGCTTCGCTTTGCTCAAGCAATATGTGTGGGATATCTAGAAATAATAACCAAGTTGTATGACCCTAGGACCGTAGTTAGATTTTGGCTTTGTTGCTTGCTTTTGTTTGAACTCTCTTTAACCTTCTATTAAGTATATGTTACCTTTAAAAAGTTTACAACAATAATCAATATTGACAAAGTAAAGGCCAACCTTATGCATGGGCGAAAAAGATGCCTAACACTTTTTCATTTCGTACCCTAGCTCCCGAAACCTCCTTTTTTCTGGTTACATTTTTTAAAAGACCTGCAGCCCTCTTTTTGTTTTTCTTGGTTTTTCTCAAAAATCAAGTGGTGACTCCATTTTTCAAAAAGATGCTCAGATATCATGGAGTTTTTTTTTAAAAAGAAAAAAGAATATTTTCTAAAAACAATAGATATCCCGAGCATCCCCCACGTACTCCCTCAAAGCATCCGCAGTAGGTGCACCCTGTTATCTGAGTTCGGGAATAAGTTTATCCCAAACATGTAGAGAAGGAATGGATGAGCTACCCACTCGAAGTGGTGGGCCTCGATACAGACAAAGTGGTGAAATGTCCTCTTCAGCCACGTGTAGTGAATGCTCCCCTTGTCAATGGACGAGGGCATGTAACCAAGAAGGTCGGTAGAGCTATTAGGCTCTGGTAAATGTCGGGGTCATAGGGAATCAGGTGGCCACCCACCTGAATCCTCGTAATTAGAGCAAAGTCAAGAGGGGTAAGGGTCACCTTGTAGGACGACAGATGAAAGGTGTTGGTGGTGTCCCACCATCTCTCAGCCAGGGCAATGAGTGTGAATTTGTCATTGCTGGTGCCCGACAGCGTCCCAATGAACCCTCCAAAATTGGCTTCGTCTACAATCTCCGTGCAGCGGGGTAGCAAGGCAGTATACCACTAGAAGACATCAGAAGAAGCACCGAATCCTCGAATACGTAATCTCGCCTAAAGTGAAAACAAAACAAATCAGTAAACAACAAAGACGAAACAAATAGACCAATGGATAAAAACAACAACAGGAGCCATAATGGAATCAACGATAAATAGTATTAATGAGAGAACAATGTTGAAACATGCGGCAAGGTAGCTGAAACATACTAACGATAATCAAAACGACGCAAAAATAAATCAACCAACGCAGCCTGGACCCTGCCCCATTTTGAAAAACAAAGAGAGTTTTCAAACTTCTAATCAAAATCCAAAATTCGATTTTCATCCCCAAAAGACGAAACTTAGAATAATTTAGGTTTTAGCATTGCAATCTCACTTTAAACCAAATTCGGTTCATTTAAATTCGAAAATCCCGCCCCTCATTTTATAGCCAACGACAAACTTGATCCGCTCAATCCAAATCAAACATCAAGGTCTTGACTTTGAACATCAAACAGAAATTTGACTTCATCCCTAATTCAACCCCATGTCTATCTCTTTGACATAATGCAATCTCGTTCAAGATTCGAAAATCCAAAATAGACAAACTTGGCTTAGCTCGACCCAATGCGAAATTCAAATGATTCGTTGATCTGATTCAAATCCAAATGTTGAAGATCAATACAACTATTCTTTCAACCTAGCCCCTGACTCGTTACAAACGCACCCCCAATGGACTCAACCAAGACCTCGTTTCAACCAAAGACTCCAAAAAATATCCATTTCAAACTAAGCCTAACCTAACCCGATTCAACTTCATCATCTACGACCCAATCAATTGTGTTTTACTTCAAAAATCGACATGAGTTCAAATTCTGGATTCAAAATTTAAACTTCAACCCATTAATTATGTTTTCCCAGTTCGACTTAATCTCCTAGTCTGTTTCAAGCACGATTATAACCCGCATTTTTTTTAAAAAAATCTTCAAGATTTCATTCAAACCAATGTCAGCTTAAATTCAGTTCAATCAAAAAAACTAAACCCAACTCAGAGTCCAAAATTCGAACCCACCTCGAAACTTATTTTCCTATGAATTTAAGTTGTTTCTTTTTTTAAAAAAAAAAGAAAGTTTGTTTATGTGTTCAATCCAAAAGTCCATTTTATCCAAATTCAAAAATCCCATTTTTTTATATATTATTTAAAAGTCCAAAGTTTCATCCTGTCCAAAAGCAAGGGTCCATCTGAGTGAAGGTCTAAAACTAGTTAAAGTCCAACGTTTCCAATCAGATCCAAACTCCAATTCAATCCCGAACTCCGACCCATTTAAAATTCAGTCCCAAACTCTGACCCATTTCGAATTCAATCCAAACGTCCGACTTAAATATTCAAGATAAATTCAAGTTCAAATGATGAGACAAGTTCCACACATTCGAAATCAAACAAAATGATCAACCATTCAAAACAAACTTCTAATCAATGAAATAATGAAAAGAATTCAAATCTCGGCTTACCTCAAGGTTCTGGGCTGAGAGGTGGTTGTCACAGCGTTATAGGAGGACTTCCCACTCTGCCACCACGTCGGGGATGACGAACCGCTTTATAGTCGATCTCTGTAGCCGGTGGATAACCGGGTAGTACGTTGCTGGGTCGAATACCTCCGGCATCTTGGGCACCCCTCCAACCTCCAATGGCTCCTCACCACCGTTACTAGCTGTGGCATCACCACCTTCCACCACGTCATAGTCACCTCCACCACCAACACCCCCGTTGCCACCGGCACCCACACCGTCGCCGACCACATCGTCGTCTCCCCCACCTCTAGCGCAAATCGCCTCCTCACCTATTGACCTAAAATCACCACCCATGAGGTCTTAGAAAACTACCGAGATAAGGGAAAGCAAAAATATGGTGACTCGAGAGAGAGGGAGTCTAGCGAGAGAGTGATAGAGGAAGCCAAGAGAGCAAGAGAAGAAGTCAAGAGAGGGAGAGGAATGAGAGAAATGAGAGAGAATAGAAGTTTGGATGATTCACGTGAATGAGAAATTTGAACTGTCACAAATTGTATGTACTTTCATCGACTTTGTGGCCATGAGGTTTGAAACTTTTAACACTAATGGCCGCAACAACTTGATCCATGCCGCAACTTTACTTTGCCATGGTTGCAACTTTTATTCAAATGTTTCGCACGGCTGTGAACTTTATGTTTAGGTTGCTATCTCCTCAGGGCAAAATAATGCAGGCTGCGACATCCAAAAGTAACGGCCACCATATTATTTTGTGTCTCCACCTGTTTGGACTTTAGAACTACCCCTGTGTGGGTTTTGAACGAATTAAAGACTCTTTTATCCATTCTTTATATTCTGAATGTTCCTTTGAAAACCTCGATCCATGTCTCAACCTAAAATTGATAGGTTTACCCTATTGGTTCTTGTCACGACCTAAAACTGATGAGTTTACCTCTCTTTAAAAAACAAACAATCAGTCCTCCTCATGACCTTAAAATGACTCATCGGTTCCCGCATGACCTAAAAATGCCCCTTTAAACCATCGATCCTTGTTACAACCTAAAACTAATGAGTTTGTACCCTTAGGTCTTCCTCATGACCTTAAACTGATTCATCGATCCTCGTCATGATTTGAAATTGCCTCTAGCATCTGGTTGTCCTCATGACCCTAAATTGACTCATTGGTCCCCGCATGACCTAAAAATGCCCCTTTAAACCATCGGTCCTTGTCACGACTCAAAACTAATGAGCTTGTCCTCTTTAGTCTTTCTCATAACCTTAAACTAATTCGTCGGTCCTCGTTATGACTTAAAATTGCCCCTAGCATCTGATCCTCCTCATGACCTTAAACTGACTCGTCAATCCCCGCATGACCTAAAATTATCCCTCTAAAGTTCGGTCCCCCTCACAACCTTAAACAGACTCGCCAGTCCCCGCACGATTTTAAAATACCCCTTTTATCTAATCGGTCCTCCTCCTGACCTTAAATTGACTCAATGGTCCTTTCATGACCTAAAATTGATCACTATCTGATTGGTCCTTCTAGTGATCTTAAACTGACTCATTGGTCCTCCCATGACCTTAAACTGACTCACCGGTCCTTTCACGGCCTAAAATCCATTGATGATTTCTCGGTCAGTGTTGTGACCTTAAACTTTCTCGTATTGTACCTGTCATGCATCATGATTAGCCTGTTTACATCATATGCATTGCCCCACGAACTACAACCGGTCTGATCCCGTGCAATGGGGGTATGTAGGAAGCTCAATGGAAATTTAGGTTCGATCACACTTTTCTACACATTTTGTTTGTGCCTAAGATTGGTGGCTTGTTCAATCGATTTGTCTCTGGAGCTTTGACATTTACTTCCGTCACGAGTTGTTGCAAGCTCTGTCAAAGAAGGGCAATTATAGATAACCCAATCTAACCAAGCCGAATCTTAGGTACCCATCTCTAATGCACTCTAATGACAAAAATATGAGAATTATGCACAAATATACTCCCAAGCAAGCAAAATCATGCACGAATATGTTTTAAAACCTCAAAAAACCACCAAGAAATCATCCAACCGTGACATTTCTCTCATGGAACAACATTTTACAAACCTTAAAACAAGATGTGACTTTCTTTCTCATGGACGCCACTCATTGAACTTAGCCGTGACTTTCACAAGTCGCGGCTGTCATTTTCATCACCATAAAGGTAGCGGCCATCACTGTGGACAAGTAAAAAGGTAGCGGCCATTACTTTTACCCTTTTTTAGACAGGTGGCAGTATCCTAGAGGGGGTTTGTGTTGCCCATTCTTCCTATAAATAAGCACCATTTTTTGGAAACCAGAGAAGAAGAAGACCTGGACACCAAAACTCTACCCAAATACTTCCCCACTCGATATTCTCTTATCCATTCCATACTTTTCGAGCCTTATTCATGTTCTTGCTTGCATTGAGGCAGTTCTTGGAGCTCGTATCGGCTTAGAGATAGCCTATTCTCACCCCCGAGGAGCCATTCAAGTTGGATATCCATACGAGGTAACTTTAGGAACCACGACTGTTCTATAAACCCTCATTTTCTTCCTCCGAGGTTGTCGTGGATAAGGTTTCTATTATTTTCATTGTCTATTTATCATTAATTTCAATCTAAGCATTGTTCTTTCAAGTTTTCATTATAAACAATGTATTCTTAACTATTTGTTTCATATATTTACAGTCATTTTTATTTCGCTTTGACGCTCACAAGCAGACTGAGCACATTAAAAACTTTCTGAGGTTCTAGAACATGATGACCATGATCTTCTAGTGTCATGGCCGCATGTTTTGTAAACCTACAATCACGGTCGTGACCAGTTTGTACATGGCCGATACGTTTGCGCCTTAAATAGCTACAGCCGCAACATACTAGAGTTACGACTGTGACATCTATTTAGAGGCTAAAAACATAAAAACTCCTTTCAAAACTCTTTGATATACATTTGAGTATTGAATGTTAGATCTGCCCTAAATCAAATTAACAGTGATGTCCATTCTATATGCCTCCATTCTTTTGTGTTATGTGATTATAAAGACATAACGGCCACGTCCTTTCAATATCACGGCCATGTGTTTTGTAAAAAATCACAATAACGGCCGTGTTTAGTTTCTAACGACCGCTACGTTGGTTTCCATATATGCCATGACCGCTACATCCCTTTGCTACGGCCGTGAGGTTTTGTGAGGCCAGTGACATGAAAAAATTACTTTATATGCTCTGTTATCTTATTTTAACATCCTTCACATTCTTCTTTGAGTTATTATTTGTATAGAGGATGAAAAATGATGGATCTAACCTAGAATGAATGGGTTATGGTCTATGTCCTGCGTATCCTATCTATTTAAGTCAGTTTTAGGCCTTGTATGTTGAATATGCTCTTTTTGGACCGTTAGAAAGCATGGCTGCGACTTTTATGTTGGAGGCAATACTGCCAAGATCATTATTTTTTAAAACGATTTTCGGTAAAAACTTAACTGGACAAAAAAACGCCAAAACAAAATCGAAATAAAACTTTTGGCGACGAACGATCAAAATAAAACCCGTGTAACCAAAGTTAACTTAGAAGAATACCTTTTGTCGATCGATTCTTCAACTACGATTTGATTCCGAGTTGAGGCTTCTATTAGATCTTCTACTATATTTCCTTACGCGATCCTCGAACGTAGTGTGGGTTATGATCCTCCGAGAACTCGTACCGGCAGAACCCCAATATATTTAAGTCTTGAAAGACAAAAATAATATCATTATAATAATTATATACAATCATTAAAAATTAGTTCAACCTACCCGCATATACATAGGGCTACAACAGGGACCTGGGGAGTAATTATAAATTAGACTTGCAGTGGAACATAGACACCTACTAGAGGTTTTTGCAATTATGAAAAGACATGCAACGATTTCTGTAACTTTCATAAAATACTGAATTATAGTTCACACCACTAAAGAACTATAATTGCACTCTGACCCATAATCTCAAGACCTTC